>CAJQZM010014502.1:5234-23952 GCA_907164665.1 Colias nastes
ATTATCGTTTTGACAGTCACACTGTAGAGACTGCAAATGTGTGTGTTTACGATTTATGGTTGGCACATTTGTGACAAGCGTAAAGAAATTCGCGTTTTTCTGATGAAATACATCCGTAAACAGCACAATATTATCTAACCATTTTCTACGAAAAACGATAATCACAAATCCAAAATAATAAAATTACTTTAAGTCAATTTGATTAATGTTGTCAATCTTCGTTGCGTATCGTCCTTGCAGAAAAATGCGGGCCATCTATAGCGTGATCGTGCGGGGTGAGGTAAGTGTTTAATTTTGGCGGGAGGCGGAGAGTGTCCGTTCTGTAGCGTTTAGCTACTATTATGTATTCTGTGCTTACGTCTCCACATAATATGACATTTATATGAAGTGTATTCATAAAGTGATTATCGTGTTATTGCAAAATATTCAAAAGTCGCTGGCGGAACGAGGTTTATTATGTAAACTACGCCCATAGGCGGGTTTGATTCCTGCTGCGGTAAAAAATAATAATATTTACCTATGTTATATTATATCAAAATTTATGCCTTTATAATGTGTGTGTAAATTTCATAGTTAATTTCACAGATTTAGATTAGATCTATGATTATGTTTGATTTAATAAAGAGGCAATTATATTACAAAGCGACTTGAAGACAGCTCGTAATTGATTCACCGGAACAATTTCGCATTGTATCTATTTAAATTATCGTATAAGCATTGATTATACATTATCACGTAAAACGATGTTGCTTTACCATTGTAAAAGTACCATTGTACTACTAGATTCCCGCCCGCGGCTTCGTTCACGTGGTTGAAGGAAATTCCCATGGAAATTAGATGTTACGACGCGGTAAAATGTAGCCTATGTCACTCTCTAGCCTAACTATCTCTAGAGTCTAGACACATAAATCACATCATAAAATCGCCTTGTGGAGTCATCAAAGAAACAAAGACACTTTCGCATTATAATAAGATTATAAGTGTCGCAGTCATCTAGTTGAATCTGCTATTTGATTGAATGACTATGCTAAAACCAACCACTATGCTACATTAAACAGATAGACGAGATGTCCTTTAGTCATTAAATTGAATGTCGTCTCTCAATGAACGCGCTAGTCATTCAATCAAAAAGCAGGTTCAACTAGATGACACCGACATCAATATAACATCTAAAACTTACCTAGTTCAGACGCAATAACATACTCGTTACATATAAAGAGTTGCATATTTCATATTATTATAGATTGTCACACCCACGGTCACAATGTTATGACAACTGGCAATAAGTTGGGTAAAGGTAATGGATCCCGTCGATCGGTATCGAGTTCGTCAGTGACACCATTACGTTTGCTGGGATAGAATATTAAAGATCCATAGTCTGAGAGACCGCTAATAAATGATTAGCAACTTCTGATTTCTATATTTTTAATAATCGTAATTTTAATCGTATTTTTAAGTATCGTAATTAGTTAGTAATATACTTTCAATCAATTTCATTCGATGAGAAATGCTGATGTAGCTTTGTTAGCTGTGCAAATGTATAAAGTTAGTATGGTAGCTAGAAATAAAAAACATAACGAAATAATTTTTTGGGTTTTCAAAAATTCACCTATACAAGAAACAATTTAAACATTTAACTGTAATCCCGGGAGCCTGCAACTTCCTCATATAATCCCGCGTTATTTCTTCCTTTCGTTTTTGCTATAAATGTTTTCAATCCTCTTTGTTTCCACAAAGAAGCCCAGTTCAATTTTGCGCAAGTTAAATTCCAGTCCATCCGTTGTTTTCGCAAATAAAGCACTGTGTTTCAAGTTTCAACAAACAATAAACAAATATTCTCATAAATTTCGAATTGATGCAATAGAAAGCAAAGCGCAACAAAGCACTTCGGAATGTGAGTGCATTTTGTGATGCTTTTAAATTGAATCTGTTTGATAAATTAAATTTATTTTTGTTTTTACATCAAACTCCTATGATCCAGATAATCCGGGCGCAATGGAATCGAATTTAAATCTCTATTTAATTTACGAAATTGGTTGTTGGTATTTGATCTATGAATTCGCTAAAATTGATTTATAAAAGCATTTAATTAAATTTTTCAAATTTTTCACATATCAAATTGATCAAAATATTTTCATATTGTTGCTATGCCTAAATAATAAAATAAAATCCTGAATTGGGTTAGGTATCTTTTAATTAAATGCTAAATTTTATTGAATTTTATACGATGATGTTTTTTGTAAAATATAAATTTCATCAAGTTAAAGGCAAAACAAGTGATTTTCGAATTGATACCTATACGTATACTTTTTACATTATGAAATTTCCAACCCTTCAATACTCTCGCTGACTTAAAAAATACAAAAATAATAATTGCTCGGTGCGCTCCCTGACTATCAGAGATTCTTATTGGTCTGTTTGACGCGCTCTGATTTCTGGGTCATACTGAAGATTGAACGATAACTTTGCTTCCCTTTATTGTACTTTTATTGAGCGACTACTTGTATAAAGCGTTTTGAAGTGTCGTTTATTCATGCTATTTGAGGACGCAGTGAGTTTTAAAGAAACCAAACAAATTTAATTTCAATTTAACTTTGAAATTTAAAGAATCCTTAGCAGTTTGTTTGCGAAACCGATGTTTTTATTGTTTGCTAAATTTTGCACGCGGCGTTGGTTATGCAATACTATAAAGACTTCGTCTCAATCTTGATTTATGTTTATGACACTTCTACCAAATATGTCTAGCTGTTTAGGCGTTTTAAACAAACACGTAGACAAACTTTCCATTTCATGAGTAGGAGGAGGATTTATAGGATTATTTAAAGATTTTAAAACAATGTTTTTACTATCTACGTAAATTTTAAGTTTGTAATATAGTTATTAACAGAGTATTTTTGAGATCATTGTAAGTATATTATAATGTCTATCAAAAGCGAACTCACGTAATTTGTCAACAATTTTCCCGATGTCTTATTTGAGAGTCTACTATCAATTAGTGTTTGTATTAATTGCTTACTATTAGTTACAACTTATTTACTCTCCCAATTTTCCAATAAATAAAAAAATCAATCGACCTTTGAGTAAGTACCTAATGAGCAGACGCCACGAGCAAGCATTTAGTTTGTAAATTTTTGTGCACGTATCCGAAGTAAATTGTCTTTATTTAAATAATAAGGATTATTTTATCCTTGTAACATACAGACTTGGAATAATTAAGATTCTATCATTAAGTACTGCCATTTTCCAACATAATATTTAGATAAACTCCATGGTCCAAGGTACGAGTAAAAATAAACGTAAGTTCATCGTTATATTTTTTAAAGTTTTTTTTAAATTCTAATTTCGGTGAACCAAAGTTAAGGGTTAAATGTGTTTATACGTACATTCACATACATACAAATACACCTTTAAATTCCCAGCATGCAACATAAATCACTGAAATATATTGAATAGATTGAAAATTGAAATACATTTTGCTTGATGTTTATTCAATAAACAATAAATATTGAATAGTTCCTGCACACAATTCAAAAGAAAATAAATATTTCTTAGTATTTAGATCGTGATTTTTCAGTCCACATTTTTTTATTTTATGTCACAAAGATTCCTTAATAAGAATAGTTTTATTCGTGCTTTTTGTCCGTATAATAATTATCACAGACAAAAACTACTGCTTTTATTGTTGTCCTTTATATCTTTTGTTTTTTAGTTTTAACAAATAATTTGAATACGGCATTGTTTTATGTTTACTACAGGTATTTAAAAAGGCAAACCATTGACTACAAAAGCGCTAAGATAATATATTCGTTGTTACAGATATTATATTCTAGTTTTTACCTTATATTTCATTTAATTCAATAATATAATATACTATGAAATCATAGCTAACACAGACCATAAATAGATAAAGTATTTTATAAGCTTATCTCGAAAAAATAATCCATTACATAAATATCTTTATTGATAAAGAACACTTTACTGAAAATAACTTTTTAAACAAGTTTTTTCATATTTTATTCCTAAAATCACGTATCTTATTCATTTTGTACAATGTTTCAAGTACGTCCTAAATGTACCATATTTTTATTTAAATATTTATTTAAAATGCTAATTTAAAATGTCAAGTACATCTTTATCATCTTTACTTGTAATTCGCGAAAAGACAACATATTTTTCTGTGTTTAATTTCTCTCTTTAATGGAAGATAAATAAAAACATGTTAATATGAATTGAAACCGAGGAATGTTTATATATAACGCACCCAATTTGATCAGGTGTTAAATATAGAAAGAGTTATTTTTAGCAGGAGTCGCTGAACTTTTTGTTAATTCGTTGAAGTTTTAAATGTAGGTATCTTATATATATTTATATACTATATTATGTATTACACGGCTTCATTCGCGTAGGCCTTGGTATGCTATCAAAACTAAACTATATCTGAGACTATCAAGAGAAATTTCATCAGATCATCTGCTTTTGTCAGAAGTCAAATATTTTCCATACACTCGTTCATTATAATATTAAAAAGGATAGGATTCTATAGGAAGAAAGAAAATATTTCTACTGCGGCGGATATATTTAATGCTTATAAAGATAATATATGTTATAAAGATAATATATATATGTAGAATAATTTTAATTTTTCACATGCACATATTTCTCCGAAATTCTCCATCGGACTCATTCCATCCTCATTTTGTAGTTATTCCAATATTTAATGAATGTTCAACCGCAATAATTAAATTTAAAATTTATATGGAAAATAATTTACCAATGTTGTGACATAAGTGTATGGTATAATTCACTCTCATGAATAGTGAAGATTCTGTATGGAATTATAAATGAGCCAAAGTAGAGTTTGTGATACGATTAGGGGTAGGGGGTAGAAAGCATCTAAATCTAGCTTTGTCTGGCCACTAAAAGCTGGGAATTCTCGGGGTATGACGTCATTACAAACGCTCAAGAGAAGGATTGAAAGCTGTTTACGATTACGCGAATCTTATGATTAAACTAGCTTTCCGCCCGCAGCTTCGCCCACTTTGTCTAAAACCTAATAAATTATATACTAAAACCTTCCTCTTGAATTTATTAAAAAAACCGAATCAAAATCCGATTCGTAGTTTTAAAGATTTCAGCATACAAAGATGGACATAGGGCTAAGACATAGGGGACAGAGAAAGCGACTTTGTTAACCGACTTCAAAAAAATCCTCTTTTTTTGGATTGGTTATCAATTCGGCCGCTATATATTTTTTTTATGTATGTACACCGATTACGCCGAGGTTTCTGAACCGATTTACGTGATTCTTTTTTTTATGGTTTCGAATTGGTCCCATAAAAATTTCATTCGGGTAGGCCCAGTAGTTTTTATTTTATGAGCATTTTTGTCTGATCTCAATGACTTAATTGAAAATCTAGCAAGTAACTTTGATTCACTTCCCGGTAACCGATTGAGCTGAAATTTTGTATACGTTTGTAAATTGGATGGCGATGAAAAATGACATAGAGCTGATTTGATGATGGAATCGGAAGGTGGCCATAGGAACTCAGTAATTAATTGACTCAACTTTATCGAGTTTGGTCTCGTTTGATTCGTGTTGAAAAATACACTAAAAAGTAATAAATAAAAATTATTATAATTTAATATTAAATTATTTTATACTATGTAGTGATAACTCATCATCATCAAGTGAATATATTCTTAATGTCGTAGGGCAGAGACTGCTCATAAATATATACGTATAATATATCATCCCGGTCAAGCATAAGTTGGTAGATGCCATGCATTGACGAATTTAAATTGGTTCTTGGACATGTTATTCTCCTAAACATGTTTCCTCTATCTATTGGAGCAGTAGTGAGGGAAACATTAAAACAAATCTGTTTCATTTCGCCAAATTATTGCCTAGTGTTGAACTCAATCTCAGGCTTCGGCCACTGAGCCACCACACTCCCACTATTAACTACTAATACATCTTAGTATAAATAGAGTAATTAATTTGGTTGGATTTAGAGAGCTTCCTAATAAGTGTTTGCAGACAGGAAACAAGTTTCCGTCCAACGTTAGTGACAGTATTATGTAAGCCCTATATTAACTACCAAAGAATCTATCTGATCAGCTTATTGAAGTAGGTCAGTTCTTAAGTTTCCCGGGGAAACTTTGTGCCACAAAGCGAGTCCAGGGAAACTTTAAAGTTTTTTAAGTAGTAAGGTGCTCTATGTATTTCGGAACAACTATGGTTGTTCCTCGATTTCCTTTTT
Source organism: Colias nastes (assembly GCA_907164665.1). Classification (NCBI taxonomy): domain Eukaryota; kingdom Metazoa; phylum Arthropoda; class Insecta; order Lepidoptera; family Pieridae; genus Colias; species Colias nastes. The sequence continues at coordinate 11,495 of CAJQZM010014502.1, forward strand.
GGAAATGTGCATTTTTATTGGAATTAACAATTAAGCATAGCACCAAATATCTGTAAAATGTTTGCAACTGTCTGTAATCAAACAAACGAAAGGTTTCGGTTCGAGACTAAACGAAACTTTGGATGAAAATCAGGTCTCCTTCCAGATAGAAATCTCCAATAATCCCATAGAAATAAAATGGTATAAATAACAGGAACTGTTATCCTTTCACTCACAAAGCCTGCATAAATGTTTAACAGTTAAGTATTGCATAAGCCGACGTTAAATTGCCTGATTGTTATCAGTATATGGACAGACAGGCAGACCGTTTTTGTTAAGACAACTTGCGAATCGCGAATAACTCATTATCTAAACTTGGCACAAAATGGCTGGAGTATCACTTAGGGCCCCTGACCATAAATGCATTGTGCTTATATAATATGTATCTATTCAACGTTCATCGTCTCTTTATCTTATCTGCATAAACAATTAATTAAACAATGTAATTTAAATTTATTATGTTGAATTGTTCCTCAAGATATTTCTACTCATAGAAGAGCGATCTCCAAATGGGTAGATATAATTTTTAAATCACTTTTATTAAGCATTAATCCTGCTCCAGTCACATGGAAGACGACCAGGTTTCAAATAAAAAAGAAGTACCAAAATCCTTTTCCCCAGAAATAACAAAAAATACGGTCGAATTGAGAACCTCCTCCTCGTTTGAAGTTTGTAGAAAATGACTTAATGATTCAATTTTATGGGCCAAGGTATACTTTTTTACAACAGAATTCCTCATAGTATAAAAGAGTTTAGTAGTGCTAAATTTAAAAATTATGTAAAAAACGTATTAGTTCAGAGAGCCTATTACAGCATTAAGGAATATATGGAAGATAAAAACCCATGGAGGGTTCTCGCGTAATAACCACAGGACAGTTCTTTGGCATATTATCCTAATATACAGTTACATATTTTGTAAAATTAAATTGTAATACTGAAATGATTTAAAAGAGCAACTATGTAGTTTCTTGCCGGTTCTTCTCCATAGATACTGCTTTCCGAATCGGTGGTAGATGTTAAAATTATGTATTGACGTTTCAAAAGTGCTTCTCGAAGAAGTCTAATTGAATAAATAAATGTTTGAGTTTGAGTTTGAGTTTGAGTTCAAATGGTTCCCTGCACCATGTAACCATTAACCACTGAGCCCAGTGCGCTTGTACCAAGTTCGATTATAGTCGAGTCACGTGCGATCGCCGGCGGAAGGATGCGACCATGTGACACGAATATTACATACATGTTGTGCCGCCCGGCGTGACTTCCGCGTCCAAGGATTAATATTTCTCCACGGATGCTTATTATGGAATATCAATTTTGGATAACAGTTTCGGTTGTATGTGCTGTTAGACAGTTAGATGATAACTAACATTCCTAGTCAAATATATGAATAGGAGAGAAATGTTTAGGGGTCAGAGGGGGAGAGTTCGGACTTTTAGACTTATTATAAAACAATATCCAAGAATGAATAAAATCTTGTAGGCTGGATCAAGCACCTGACTTAGTTATTGATCCTTGCTCTACGATGAAGAAAAACTGCATTTATTAAAAAAGAACTGCTCCAAAAGAGGAATTTCAAATATCAAGGGCATCTTAACCTACACTGCACTGGTTTCCAGAAGCTCTATCAAGCCTTTATTTAAAGGTTTATGTTCCTAGATGAGTTTTCTCGGAATATTTCATCACGGCCAATAAAACTAATTTAAATATACGCAGAGTTATTTAACAATTAGCGCCGGCCTTGGATTCATTAGAGGCAATAATTGACCTGATTTGGTTCTACTACTGTTAATTTCCTTGAAGATTCTCCATGATATATAAAAGTTCTAAAATCTCATCAGTTATCCTGCAACAAACTTTGGCGTTTGGCTAAGGATTTTAGTTCTTCTTTTATACTTTGGGGATTTTCATATTTGTTTTATTTTAAAGGTCACTCCCAAAAGTCCCAAAGGGATGAATAAATTTGAGTGCTTTCTACAAAGTTTTGGTATGGTTTGGATTTGGCATTTGTATTGATTGCATTGGTATGGATTTTGGCCAAGTCTAAAAATATTTTCATGAAAGAGACAACCAATTTTACCAACTAAATTATACATAGTTATAAATTCTATACCTATTTAAGTTTTCTTCAGTTCAAGTTTCATTTTATTTTACCCTTTAAATGTCCTATTTATTGTATACCTTTCGTTTAACATTGAATAGAAATCTCAAACTCTTGAATAATTCTATTGGCGCTAAGTTTAAACCCAGTATCGCAAGTATCAGCTAGCAATATTTATGGGCGTTTCATACATTGCCCTCCCTTATCATACATAAACCTGTTTCTACATGATGTCACTTTCTAATGTTCGTGAGACAATAACAATGCACTGGCGACCAGTATTGTCCCAGCATACCATCATATTATATTCCGTACTTATCGCCATCGCAACTTTCATTGCTCCATTGTCTCCTATCAACTTTATTATCTTCTAATAGAATCCGCAATGGATGCCGCATGGAGTTCTCAACCGCATCTAGCATTTGCGTATTCACGTCTCGTTCCTCCAAGGACTGTTTATCTTTACCATTATTTATCATTAATTACATGTGTTGTTTATATTAAGTGTTCTGTGTCTGTAATATTGGACCTCATGTGATTGGACGGTTTAAACTGACTTCACAGTTATTCCGTTTTTACAGTAGTAATTGCAATTCTCTAATGAACGCATTTAATGGAGGGTTTATTTGTTAACTTCTTATAACAATAAACACTACAGTGGTGTATTTTATTGAATACATACTAGTTAATGCTGCACATTCTGTGTTAAAAAGTTTTAGTATTTTATCCTACAAGATTTGTTTAGAATTTTGTAAATACTTTTTAACGTACTAATTACTATAATTATTTATTACTTTTACTACTCTCCTACTAATGTTAAAAAAGTGAAAATTGTGAAGATGGATAAATAGAATAGACGAAAGAGTAACTCCCAAGTGAGGCTACTGAAGTTGGCTCATAGTTTCACAGCAGTTATTATAGCCGAACAAAAATTATGATTTTACGCACATTAAGAGTTGGACCAATGGAATTTTCGCTCAAAATAGCCAAAGTGGCGTAAACGCGACTCAGGGGTAATTGAACTAAATAACGCGAATTGTACTCCAGCGGGAAACGAGGGCTCCGTCTAGTGTGCGCCGGTTATTTCTAGATTTTTCCAGTATTTTTAAACAGCAAAATGTTTTCTGGTAGTGGCAGTTCATCATGCTTAGGGTTTATAGAAGTGAATGCGTGATTTCAATACGCTCTTCGTGATTTTCCGATACTATCAAAGCCAAGTTAATTGTTAGTATAGTCTCAGCCCGTGGCTGAGGTGTAATGTATCTCTATGCTAAATTTATTAAGTAAATTTCATTCGATTTGCCGTTATGGCGGTGAATTAGTAGTAAGTACACCCTTCCACAGTTTTAAATTTTTATTTTATAATCATCTCATTTAACGTTGATATTACATAATTAATTCTTGTTTTTATTATCATAAAACAGTACATCATCTTGTATTTAAAAATATTTTGATGTGATTTTTTTTGTGAAGTGACAACCCTATGTTCAACGTTAACGGGGTTTTATCATAATTTATACAACCATTTTTAATTTGTGAATCAACTTTATAAAGGAAACGCATTCTTTGTATTATGTCCTAACTGCTAACACAATAAGTACGACTTACTGAAACATTTTGAATAGATGAACTTTCTGTGCTTTTTAACCCAGGATTTTGCTTAACTATAATACGTCTACAATAACCACTGCTCTAACCAACATAATAACAGTATTCCACAATAACGATCTATTCATAATAAAAAAGCAAACATAACGATCATAAAAGTTAATTCCATCACTTAAGTACTATTCGGTACGTAGGTGTAGACAGGCAAACACATAAATTGTAACACCTCTGACGCGTGGGATCACTTAACTATCGGCATGTTACCCTTACGTAGGCGGTGTAGGTTCCTTGACCACCTTGCTAGTAACAGGTTCAAATCCATAGTATAACCGACTTCAAAAAAGGAGGTCCTGATTGATCTGTTTTACAGTATTTCGGCTGGGTGAACCGATTTCGATGATTCGTTTTTTATTTGAAAGCTAGTGCCTTCCGGGTCATCTCATCTAAATTTTGTACAGTTCTGCCCATTTGACGGCGGTTTAGTTATTTTTTTTAACAGAATTATTATTATTATTAATTATTATTTGCCATTTTATCCCCAATTATGTAAAAGTTCTAATCGTAAAGGCATAGTATAAAGCGGAAGTGGTACATATTCACCACCTCCAAAATAATAATAATTTCATACAATTAACTGATTACCGCTATCCGAAGGTCGGACTCGTATGATTGAAGTTCACAAAACGTTTCCTCTCATTTCGCGATAGCTACATCCTCTGTTTTTGCAACTGATTTTGAACGTATTTAATATATATTTTATACTGATGAAAGCCCGTATCCCGATTTCAAACTACTAGCTAGCGATTTAAATTATTAGCAGATTTCGCATTCACAAATCCCATATGACGTAAAAATATAATGTCTAGTATGCACCGTTGGTATGCACTAACATAATATGTTCCTACAGTAATTAACGCGATGCGCACCTAAAGAGAGATCCTACTTTGTATTCTTGGTAATCACTATCAAAAATTAGTCTTGATCTGAAATCTGATCATCTAATTAATCAGTTCAACTGGTATAAAATGCACTGCCATAAGTCATAACTTATAAGGCATCACCAATTTTTTACATGAACAAAATAAATCAGACATCGATCAATTGAACAGTAATCCCATATTCCAATCTCCAGGAAGGAGCAAGGTATTCTGAAATATCAGTACCTCGTCAGCCATATTGACGCTGGCGTTATGCATTAATTAATGGTCTGGTCGAAATTCGACCGGTCCATACTAACGACCACGTCTGCACCTATCACTATGACGCATAGATTCCATAAATCTGCATTGTGATACGAAGCTCTTATGGAACGACTAAATACCTACGTGAAGTAGTACGTAAGTCTTCGTCCTCTAAACGAGACTTTTAGAGGACCCGCTATATATGAAAACTAGCTTTCCTTAGAAAAAATATACTAAACCTTCCTCTTGAATCGCTCTATCTATTAAAAAAACTGCACCAAAATCCGTTGCGTAGTTTTAAAGATTTAAGTACCTATACATAGGGACATAGAAAAGCAAAGCGTACAACATAGGTAAGCGACTTTGTTTTATACTATGTAGTGATATGTAAAATCAAATTAATTTCGCCTAAAATACCTACTTGAAGCTGACCCACTGTTAATCTATACTTCTATACTAATATTATAAAGCTGAAGAGTTTGTTTGTTTGTTTGAACGCGCTAATCTCAGGAATTACTGGTCCGATTTGAAAAATTATATCGGTGTTAGATAGCCCATTTATCGAGGAAGACTATAGGCTATACATATATCATCACGCTAAGACTAACAGGAGCGGAGCAATGCGGGTGAAACCGCGGAGCACAGCTAGTACGAAATATCTTGAATCAAAATGTATTTGCGAATATATTTTGTCATACCTTTAACAGGCGTACACTACGCAATGTAGGATTATTAACTGAGTGTGGGCTGACTGTTTCCGTTATGCGTAATACTCGCCTAGATATATGATAATTAATGACATACCAATTACCAGGACTAGAGACTTAGGTTTTAAATATATAGACGGAGATACGCGGGTTTAAGGTATTAAGTAAATTATGTACCTATGTAAGAATACGTAAATATAAGAAAACGCCAATATTCATTACACGTAAGAATTAAAAGAGTATTCAATTTTAGTATACCTAAGTAATAGTAATTCTGAAATTACTATCCAAAACACTAGGTTAAATATTCAAATTCAAAATCCAAGAAAACGTCCTTCCCAAATAACATTTACACTTGAAAACAACGAAATAATTATCTCACTTTAGCTCTATTATGCATTTAACTTATCCTATTTTCGTGCAAACAAATGCAGCGACACACCGCGAAGAGCTGATTAAATAATGGTCCACAGCTAATTATAACCACGTATAACGTCTAGACAGACTATTCCAGATATAATTAATAATTGAAATAGCGAGAATATCATAATGAGCATCAAATAAAAACCGTCTGAAAACCTTAACACGCAAGGGTGTCTTTTGTTATTCACTCTATAGCGGCGAAATCGTAGTCAAAGCTTTGTCGATTTTAATCCTGGAATCCAGGACTACAGACGAGCTGTGCTCAAAAATACTTGGTTTCAGACTGGAATTTGTAACCTGCTAATCGTAATATACCTTGTTTAACACTTCACTGAAATTTAAAAAGATGAGGCAATTCGCAGTTTTGTTTAGTACTGCACAATTTTTCTTTTATAAATGAGTCAAGCTTCAGTCTTATGCATAGAAAAAGAACAAAGTTGTTAAACGATTAGTATCTTTTTTTTATGTTTTTTCATATCTATAACAAGAAGAAGTCGATGTCGATCAAAATATAAGTCAAAGTACGGGCGAAGTTTTCAACCCTTAATAAACTCCAAAATGTAAAAACTTCGTAAAAAACAGCAAATACAAAACTTAGTTTGACATTTCCGCATTTCCCACAAAATTTTCAGTTCAACAAACTTTAATTAAACATGTCGGTGAAATAAATTAGTTTTTACACTTTCAATTAGTATAGAAAATACATAAGTAACAAAACGACGAATAATATTTTGTGTATTTTGCATTTGCTTTTAAACACAACGTCTTAAAAATACATTAGCAATACATGATGCCGGAAAGTTTCTACTTATAAAAAAGGTCTGTCGATATTAATCTTACCTTGCTCGGACTATATCAAGCGAGTTTTGTATTCTTATAGTATTTTAAAGGCCCACATACGTATATTTTAACTCTAAACCAACAGAAAAATCCAGGTTCAATTCGCAGTACACCTAAAACTCTAATGAAAGTTCACATGAAATTTCTATAGCATCTATTTTAAAACGCAATAAAGTTGCTCGGAGCGACCGGACCGCTTCCAAGATTGGCCTCCGGTCTTGCCATATTACGACCACTACATATAATAAACCCATGCAACTAGACCGAGATACGGCGAACATTTTTGTTTGTTTGTTTGTTTTTCTGTTTTATTCTTCATTGTATGCAGAAAGTAATATATAAAATCAAGTTTGTTCAAAAGATGCTGTATTCAATTGGCGGCCGTAAGGCTATAAGCCATTTCTCCCAGGCAACCGATGGGTAGGTAGATGACAAAAATTAATTATAGCTTCGATAGTGAGTGTGTCTTATAGGCACCTATTACATGTTTGCGCCATTTCTACAAGGTGTGTCGATTTGTTAGTGTTTCAGTTGGCATGTTTATGTTTGTTTGCATTTTGTTAAAGTGTAACCAAACGATAAACCAATAGAAATAGGTGGGCAAACAGCGCCCTCGATGTCACACACATCGCTCGCAATATTAAACTTTAGTAGCAACGTGGTAAACATTTTCCTGCGGTATTTTCTTATTTTACAATGACCATCCACATATCAGTGCTTGTAGCATATTACCCGTGACTGCACTTTGAATCGAATCGTATTTGAAAGTTATTAAATTATGTTTTAAACAGGCCTTTTTAAAATTCGTAAATTAATTAAACAAAGTACATTGATACATGAATAGTTTATTTTACATAAGCAAAACACATTTAACTACATTAATTTAAATGTAAAATAAATGTGATAATGAATGTTTTCTACAGGACTATTGGAAAAACATCATGTAGGTTAATTTAATCGACAGCTGTCAAGGAAAATTCAACATCTCTTTACACAAATTGGTGTGAATTTTAATCGGACATTAATATTGATGTTTACATTTCTCACGTGCTTCCAACACAAAGCATTAATTAATTATTGGAAATAGACATTTTTAAAGCTTATGTATGAACGTTTTGCAGTATGTATCAGAACTTTAAAACCTTTCAGACTTTAGATATTTGAAAACTATAATAATTCCTAAGAAATTCTAAAAATTAATTGGAAAAAAATAATTGAAAAGTTTTAGAAATAGACTTAAAAGCTTTACTGGTTGACAAGCTCTTTTGGTATATCTTTATCTTAAACTGTTACAAATGTTTTGTTTTTTATCAGCAGTTAATAATTTTATTTAATTATTAAATAACATAAAAATCAACCAGCAGCTCTTAGCCCAACTTGTCGACAGAACAACGATCGATAATTTTAATCGATCCATTTTTTATCTGTACAACTTTTATTATCTGTTTTTGTACTTGCATTTATTTATGTGTTGTAATATTTAACGCTGTAGCAAATAGTACTTGTTTGCTTAGAAAATATTTCTATTATTACCTAAGCCAATGAATATATCGCATTTATGAAATGTATTATGTGTATTTAATTTATTTATTTTATTTATTTATTTGTACCTATTTAAGTATAATTAAATAACGAGTAATGTTTTTTGTTTCAGATTTGAAATGCTGTTCAGATAAACAAGGCTAGTACCTATTTGAAATCTATAAATAATATAAAAATAAATGTTTGTCTCTACGTCCTTTTGAGAACCGTAAACTATGCATATAATCATGTAAGGTTCAGCAAAGTCTTGTGAATGAGCCAACGAAGGTTTCTGAGCTGGTACGACCAATCTTCGACAGTATATCACAAGCGAAGCTGGTGCAAGGCTAGTTTCATATAACAATCCCTTATGGTTATGGAATTTAATTCTATATCGGCGATAGCAGAATGATAACTTTACAAATTATTATTTTTCGATTGTTTATAAGTTTGTTTCCCACGTAGTATAAGAAATATTAATATTTCAGGAAAGAAACCAGTAGTTTTTCTCACTTGACATCAGGATTAAATCTATAGCAAGAATCATGCAAATATTCCTATTTATAAATAAAATTCAGCTCACGACGTGGAGTTGGATCGCTTAAACTTTTAATGAATATAGACCATAATAATTATTTATTCAAAGTTTATTATTTACAATATAGGATGACTTCAATATAAATAAGAGGTAAATAACCATTAAATAACATATTCAAAATTCAAAACAATTATATATTTTTTCAAGTCTCTTTGAATACAATAAAACAGAAAGTACTCAAACTCAAACTCAAACTCAAACTCAAACATTTATTTATTCAATTAGACTTCTTGGAGAAGCACTTTTGAAACGTCAATACATATTTTTACATTTACCACCGATTCGGAAAGCAGTATCTATGGAGAAGAACCGGCAAGAAACTCCATAGTTGCTCTTTTAAATCATATCAGTATTACAATTTAATTTTACAAAATATGTAACTGTATATTATCATAATATGCCAGAGAACTGTCCTGTGGTTTTTACGCGATAACCCTCCATGGGTTTTTATCTTCCATATATTCCTTAATGCTGTAATAGGCTCTCTGAACTAATACGTTTTTTACATAATTTTTAAATTTAGCACTACTAAACTCTTTGATACTATGAGGAATTCTGTTGTAAAAAAGTATACCTTGGCCCATAAATGAATTTTTAACTTTAGCTAGACGATAAAATGGCATTTCAATTTTATTTCTGTTCCTTGTGCCATAACAGTGTCTATCTCCTACTCTTGTGTGTAAGTCTGCGTTTTTGTGTACATATAAAATGTTATTAAATATATACTGTGATGGTACAGTGAGGATACCAGTATTCTTAAAGAGATCTCTTAGTGAGTCCCTAGCACGTAAATTATATATAGAGCGTATGGCTCTTTTCTGTAATATAAATATAGTTTCTATATCTGCAGCCCTGCCCCATAGCAGAATTCCATAGGACATAATGCTATGAAAGTAGCTAAAATAAACCAATCTAGCCGTGTCTTCATCGGTGAGATGCCTTATTCTTCGAACTGCATATGCAGCTGAACTAAGCTTAGCAGCGGTGGTGGCAACATGGGCCCCCCATTGTAGCTTCTCATCTAGTGTCAAACCAAGAAAAACAGTGGAATCCACAGGGTATAATACCTCCCCGTTTAAAATAATATCCCTTTTTACCTTTTTTACATTTGGAAGGATAAATTCTACACAATTTGTTTTTTTTGCATTTAATAATAAATTATTAGCATTGAACCAATTGGATATGCGTAAAAGAGCAGAGTTTACTTCGTCAACATTTGTGTCATGTCTATCCACATTAAATATTAATGAGGTATCATCTGCAAACAGTACTATTTCACACATATCCTGCAAATAATAAGGTAGGTCATTAATATACACTAAGAACAAAAACGGTCCTAAGATAGATCCCTGCGGAACACCTATGTTAATCGACGCACCGCGAGATTTCTCTCCATTGACAACAACGGTTTGTACCCTGTTCTGAAGATATGAAGCTATGAGGTCCTGAGCTAAACCTTTAATACCATAAAAATTTAGTTTCCGTAATAGAGTGGAATGTTCTACACAGTCAAAAGCCTTAGAAAGGTCGCAGAATATCCCTAAAGCATTCTTTGAATTTTCCCATGCTTTATATATATGTGACAAAAGAGCTATTCCCGCATCAGTGGTAGAGCGCCCCTTTGTGAAACCAAACTGTTTGGCGTGCAGTAAACCATTTGATACAAAATGACTACATAATTGGTTTAAAATTAATTTCTCGAAGACTTTGCTCAAAGTTGGTAAAATAGAAATTGGCCTATAGTTATTACAGTCTTCTTGGTCACCACTTTTAAATAAAGGAATAACTTTACTAAACTTTAATAAATCAGGGAATATACCACAGTCACAACATTGATTAAATATAAACGCTAAATGGTTGGCAATGTTTTCTATAATATTATTTACTAAATTTACAGACATTCCCCAGAGATCACATGTTTTTTTTAAGTTTAATGTTTTAAAAGTTTTAACAATTTCCTTTGCAGTCACATGTCGCAATTCAAATAATACATTACACTCAGCAACATGGTCCCTCAAGTAGGACTCAGCAAGCGCTGATGACGAATTTAATTTTTCGGTAATACTAGCAGGGACACTACTAAAAAAATCTTCAAAAGCAAGCGCAACATCAGCACTTTTGTCAATGACCCTACCAGCATTCACAAGTTTTATGGTACTATTTGATTGGTTTTTACCCATTTCACCATTAATAATTGCCCAAACCGTTTTAACTTTGTTATCAGAGTTGCGTATTTTATCTCTGACATACAAGCACTTGGCAGTGAAACAAACTTTTTTAAAAGTTTTTGAATAATTTCTAACATAACTAAGAAATGACAAGTCTTTGTTATATTGCTTCATGCCATATAACTCATATAAAACGTTCCTGCATCTGTGTATACTAGGTGTTGCCCATTGGCTAAATGGTAAATCCTTGGTAATACTTAATGATTTAACTTTAAAGATTTTTTCAAACTCATTATGAATTAAATTAAAAAGATTTGTAAACATTTCACAAGGATTATTATGGAAGGATTGATCATTCAGGCCAGGCAATTTATTATTAATATTATCTCTAAATTTATGAATGCCTTTTTTAGTTATAGGCCTAACATTAATTCTTTTAAATGTAGGTATGTAATCCCATTCAAAAACTACTTTCTGGCCACAGTGATCCGAAGTGAGTGTATTGAGAATACTTTTTTCTAAACAGTTGCAATCACAGTAAACATTATCAATACAAGTTGCAGAACTAGGTGTAATTCGTGTGGGTTCATCAAAAAGTTTGTGTAAATTAAATGATTGAAATAAATTAACTATTCGTGTTGCCGTTTGTGTGTGTGAAAGTAAATCAATATTAAAATCTCCACATACTATAACCTTCTTTTCACTTCTGCTCAAACGCTTTAATATTTCTTCCATGACTGTCTCAAACATATTATAGTCACTGGAAGGAGGCCTATAAACGCAAACAATAATGTAACGCTCAAGTTCAACACAGGACAGTTCAATGGTGCGTTCTACAGAAAGACTAACAATGTCAGTTCGTTCTTTGCTTTTTACACTTTTGTGTACTAAAATAAGAGAACCTCCATGAATAGCATGTTTCCTAAAGTATATACTTTTTAACTCATAATTATCAATATTTATTAACAACTGACATTGTTTAAGCCAATGTTCCGTTACACAAAAAACTTTAATACTATAATGATTTAAGAATAATTCTATTTCTAATAATTTGCTAGCCAAGCCTTGAATATTTTGATGTACAATGGAAAAAGGCTGCTTAGCTGTTGTCTTATATACTAGTTTAAATCTAGCTTAGGGCTAAATTTTCTGTCAACACTTAAACTAGGTTGGTGTATATAATTACTACTACATAAAATTATAGTAGATCGATGGTCTGATACAGAACATGTACCAGACTGGTTAATAATTTTATATGCTATTAACATAGCAAGTTCT
>CAJQZM010014515.1:756-16725 GCA_907164665.1 Colias nastes
GTTTCTATCGATTTGAATAATAAAATAAAATTTGAAAAAGGAATGTTTCCTTTCAGAAAAATTTGCTATCCCTAGTATTTCAAGTACTTTCCTTTCAGGGCACATCGAAAATTTCCACACTGTATATATACAAACAAATATATAAATATGCAAATATTGCTCGTTTAATGGTATAGGATAAGTAGTAAATTTATTTATCAACAACATTCCTACGATAGCAAATAAAATCGAACTACTGATTTATGTATACTGTGGCGTGCTCGCCCGCCTCCATAGGTCACCGGAGTTCATGTCGCGCCGGCTCCTGCGCAACCCGGGCGCGAGCCGTCTCAGGGCCTAAAATGCCTAAACTTTCAGAATCATGGGCTCTTAATCATTTTTCTGACATGGTGAGGCATTAATGTTAATTGTTTTAATAATTTCTTAGGTAATTAAAATGAAAAATTAATAAAAAACTAGTTGATGAACGACATTTAACGGTCTAGTCTCGTTGATGAAAAATGCGTCGACGACCCATTCCTAGTCGGAACACCGCGGTCCGCGAGAGACATTATGAAGGTTCATAAAGTTCATAAGGTTTAAACATGTTCAGATCAACGTTTGACCGAGAATTGCAGTCGCTTCTAGGATTGACTAGGCCAAAACCGAAACAGAATAATTTACTTTCGACGTTTGACTGAAAAGTTAGGAGCTCCTGGGTTTGACTAAAAATACTTCAGGCAAAGGGCGAAATTGAAATGTATTTCGGGGATTGCCTGATGGCTTTGGCCAAACCTAGGATAAACCAGTCCTTCCGCGAAGAGACTGTGTATCGGACTTTGACTATAACATATATACATAATTACAAACCTTTCCACTCTATAATATTAGTATAGAGTATTAGTATAGATATAGCTTACAAGTTACAATCAGCAGGCTTAATGAAAACAAATGAAAAGCGCGTAATTGGACGTTTTCAATGGAAGCAGTACAGATGTATTTATAGCTGTTGAAGCGAGGACGATCAATATCAATTAGTAGTTAATATCTGTAGCTGCTTCCCGCGACTGTTTGCGCTTGTATGTAGAGTAAGTTTTATATTCACCAACTGGTTAGTCTATACTTAATGAGATTAAGTTGAACAATATGTTTGTCTAAACGCGCTAATCTCAGAAACTACTGTTTCGAATCGAAAATTCATTATTGTATTTAAAAGTCCATTTACTGTTGTGACTGTGCTAAGTACAGCTCGGTTTATATGATTAAACATTTATCTTCCCGAATTCATAGAACATCAATAAATAGGTAGAAATATGTTAACAACGCCCACCAAACCATTTCCAAAATTTTCACGGTATATTTACATTATTTTTTAAGCCAATATAAGTGTTAAGCTATATGGTATAAAGGCCAATATTACCTGGCTGGCTGAGCCGCAGCAGGGTCTGATGCATCTCGTGGCAGTCCCTCTCGCGCGGTATCACGAAGAATACAGACTGGAAGGTCTTCGTGCGCACGAGCAGCGGGGATCCTGTCGTCGTTATGGGCAACCGCTCCACCGTGCTTATGTGTGTGAGCAGTATCTGTTGTGGGGGTTTTTGTTCTATATGAAAATACTAGCTGTGCCACGCGGTTCCCCCCTTCCAGGATTATTAGGTATGGTAGGTATTGTATAAAGGTCTTATCCTGATGTATTTTATGAAATACATCATAAACTATGGTTTATTGTCGTATTTTTTTGTATTATCTTGTCAACTAAAACAAAGGAAATTATATTCGGATTTTAAGGTTAAAAAATTGATTGAAAACAACGCGCAGTGTAATGTTAATATTTATACCTACTCATATGTTTGTTTACCCCCTAAACATCACGAGCAGACAATAAGGAAAAATATTTGAAAAGAAACATTCCGCTTCTCTTTGGCAAATCAAATAAGAGTAATAATATTTGTTGTTATTTATTTATAAATATGTATAACTTATTGCTTACCCATGTTTCCCTTCTTAGCTCATGGTCGACAAAGATGAGGTGCGTGGTGGCGAAGTAAAGAGTTCCCTTGGAGGGATTCCGTAGATTGTACTTGTCGAGTAACTGCACATTTTCGAGCTGTAGACAAATTAAAATTTCAATTAGTTTACTGACTCTTGCCATTCTTAATATGCAGTGTTATGTACGTAATATCAAAACATGTAAAAATAATATCCTTTGAGAATTTAGCCTAATGCTACATAGAGGAAAGATGTTTTATCTATACTTAATATTATAAAGCGTAGAGAAGAGTTTGTTTGTTTGAACGCGCTAATCTCAGGAACTACTGGTCCGATTTGAAAAATTCTTTCGGTGTTAGATAGCCCATTTATCGAGGAAGTCTCATCACGCTAAGTCCAAAAGGAGCGCAGCAATGCGGGTGAAACCGCGGGGCATAGTTAGTTTTTGATATGGATGGCTAAGACCTACTGTACCGATTTTAATCATTAGTTTATAGATAGAAAGCTATTGCAGTGTATTGTAGTCCGAGTGACATATGCAACATTGTATATAGAACTTCAGTGCAGAGCCAGCTCAAGAGGCTGGCACACAATAAAGATTTTATCGGGTGCCCATCGAAGCTAGGAGGTTGAGAAAAATCGATTAGTGAAACAGATTTGAAATGCACCTCACTACGACTAAACATTACAATGAAATTCCAGTTTTCAGATCGAATATTGAAGAAAATTGAACAATGCCATTTTAATCTTAGCTCCTAAGATGGCTTTGTTCGGTAAAAATTAGAAATGTGCGAACTGTTACTTGCCGATGATGTTAAAAAAAATCCGTTACAAACCATAGACGCAAAAAAACAGTAATCAAATAATAATTTATTAAATTTAAAGAAATATAGAAAAATGATCGCATAAAAATTTGTGAAGAACATAGATATCAATATTTTAGTAGACTGCAGTTAAAAAATGACTGGAGAATTGCGTATCTTTAAGCGTATCTTAGTTAAGATTTCCAATCCATTACATACACCCTGTAAAACCCATCTACCCTTTTACAAGAAAATAAAGACAAAGCCATTTTTAGAGGTCTAGTGTTTCAGTGAGCTTTATTTAAAACCGTGACTAAGATGTATTGTTCACGGTCTTCGTTATGCCGTAGTTCCCTCTAAGGGTCGGTGCAGATATGGCGGAGCGCAGCGCAAAGCATTTTTCATTGCCTAACTATTATCGACATTGTCCTCATTGAAATAACATTCAAAAGCGCAGTTCAAAATTCAAGAGTAACATTCAACCTTTCGTATGTGATCGTTTCGATGTTCCTCGTGAATAAATTGTTGGTATTTGATTTTGAATCTTATTTTAATGAGGACAATGTCGATAATAGTTGACAATGATAAATGCGCTGCGCTGTGCTCCGATATATCTGCGCCGGCCCTAATATCCCCATTCTATTGTAACCGCAGAGATCATCTGTCGGCCAATTTATTACATGTTTCAGAGTAGAAGTTAATTGTAAATCTTATACCCTTCTGGCTGTATGAACTATGAAATAAGCAGTTTTGTAAAATACATATAAAAAGTATATACGACAAATTAAATAGGTACCTATAGGCAAAGAAAAATAATTTGTGAGTGATCCAAACACGGTGAACTAACCGTAGATTATCATGCAAAAAGCGGACCAAAAGAACGTGTAAGCTTGTAGAATTTGTATATTCTGACAATAAAAAACTCAATTGTCCAAATTGTTTTATGTGTGTGGATGTAATGTGAAAATTGCGTCTTTTAATAAATTATAATCAAGTTAAAACAGCGTCCTACTTACTATTTCTATAGTTCTATTCAAACAATAACTAATTAACCTACATATATGAGTAAAAGCATTGTATCTATCTTTACTTTAAAAACGGATTTTTCATCATTCATTTCATCTGGACGAAATTCGTCATAAAAATGTAGTCTGGATTATCGAATAGATTGCGTTTTAACCATCACGAGTGAAGCCGCAGGACTGAAGCTAGTAAGTAATCAAATCAATAGACGATATTTTACATTTTTATTCTTATTAAAAAGAGACAGAAAAGCATTATTTATAAATCATAATCCCGCATTTTACGGGAGCTCGGTTTAAAATTAGATGCCTTATTAAGTTTACAAGAGCCTTTGACACCGTCCTAGTTCGTCTCATCGTCCGCGTCATAGTAAATGCTGTAAAATCTAATTAAATCTTTGAAATTTTACACGGCGTATTAAACCTTTAGATTTTATGTTTACAAACAACTCTGACTGTTTATTAAATAAAATGATCGTTAGACGAAAAGTTGCCTTCATTCGGCTGTTATTTATCTCATTATTGCAATAGTTATAGTACCTACGTTTTTAAGTTCTTTTTCATTTTTTTTAGAAACTCTGTTTTTGCCGGGTATGGCTACTAAAGTACAGCTAAAAATAATCAAATACCCTCATTATTACGCATATGTATTGTTGCCCTATTAAACAACATTTATACTTAGCTCCATGTTTATTTAAAAAGATATGTGTATCTCTTTTTCTATTACATATTTATATAATCCATACGTTATTAACTCCGAAACATTGTTGAGATATTTGTATAATAATTTTGCGCAGGTTGAATATTATATACGGACAATCTCCCGCTATTTCGGCGCATGCCATATCGCCCGAGGGAAGGCTCAAATTCAAATTCTGCTCTCGTATTTTCCCAACTAACTTCATTATGACGTTAACGTCTCTGTGAGTTACGTTGTTTGATGGTTTCGAGTTTTTGGGTGATCTATTTTCATTTTCACTCTGATATATTTTCATGTCCAAGTTCCCTAGTTTGGGAGTCAGAGACTTCAATATTTCAAAATGTAAAATCTTTTGTCAATAATTTTTATTAAAAAAAAAATATGTATTTATATGTGACTGGGCATATGACGAAAATATTTTTCATTTCTTTTTCAACAAGTTTACCTGGTGTGACTTTGTATTATAAAGTAACTTTTATTACTTGTGTTTTTCATTAATGAGAATTACAAAATTGAGGATAACCCGATTTGTGGATTTGTTAATATCACTTATGGTTTAATGTTTTTACGTATGTACCTCTATGTACCTCCTATAGGTAGACCCATATTGAAAAAGGGTTTTAGTTTAAAGAGGCAATATATAGGTCAAATCGATTTCTTTAAATTACAATTTATAGATACTAAACATTTATATTTAAAGCCAATCTCGGCAAAAACCTTGAAATCGCATCGATATAATTTTATCGTCCTTGCCCTAGAGACCTGAACTTTTTCATTGGCACATAAAATATGAGTATCATTTCAATAATTTTCGAGTCGTTTCTTAGAGTTCAATAAGAACTTTTCTAACGAACAAATTTTAGTAACTTTAGCAATTTGGCAAGTTCAAAAGTTGGAGTTACGAAAAATAATTCAATTTGTTAGCAAAATACAGAATAAAAAATACATATTACAAGCTTTTTCAATGATTACTACGTTCAGCTCTCGTGTTATTCGGCTACAAATCCCAGGCGGCTCAAAAATAACGGTCAATTAAACCCAGTAAAATTGATAACTAGTATCTCTTGCGATCTAACGTTAGTAAAATACCAATTCGCATTATATTGTTTCTTTGCTTGCTATCTAAATTCACATCTATTATTTACGAGGAAAAACGAACCTCTTTATAAACAACAAAATGAATAAACCTGAGCTTCAAGTGCTTTCGTAAGGGCGTAATTCGTAAACAATTGCCCAAAGGTACGCAATACCTCTGGGAATACCTCCTGTATTTTCTTAGTTCCCAACAAAATAATGGCTCAATTCCTTTACAAAGAGTTCAAACAAGAATTCCCCGGTAACAATACAATTTCACAGACCGTAAACAGAATATTTTTTTCGGTGAACCGTTCAAGATACTTAATGATCTAAGTTCAAGATACTTCAAGCACTATCAAGTTATTATTGTAAGATATATATATACTATGGGAGCTAATTTCCAAATAAAATGAACACTCTTTTTATAATAATAGCTTATTTAGAGAAGCACTTTTTCTCTACTTGATACGTGTATTCAATTTAGATTCGTTCATAATCTCGACGACAAACAAATATATCAATAGAAAATAATTAATGAATTGCTAAATCAACTTTTAAATATGTTTTCAATTTATTACCGAACAAAAAGAAATGTTCATATAACTAGTAGCTCTTAATAAAATTATCAATGAGTGGGAGTAGAATTTATTAAGGACACGCGAAGCTCCCCTTGCCATGGGGAGTTCAAGCGACAAGATAATAAACTTTCTTACTAATGGTCGGAGATTGAAAAGCTTGTAATAAAAGAGTTTATATATATACTAGTTTGAACTTGATACTAAGTTTAGATTGTTCATGTACCTAATGGAAACCACAAAACTTTGTGGATATAATATAGGTATGTTAACTTGTTGAGATGTAAAACAAAATTATTTCATACAATAGTATTTATTAAATAATGTTTAATAAAAGTTACATTGTCAGTAAAATATTAAATTCCTATACAAACTTATTTTATTTTTTCTTCATCGGTGCTGACTTTTTCTTATCAAGCCCTGGTCTAGCACTGAATTTAAAAACCTCTTCTACTGCTTTTTGCAATGGATACAAAAGTTGATCTGCCGAAGCAAGCAACTGAATGCGGCGATGATGAAAAACATCCCCGATACGATTTGCGCATAGCTCCAACGCATCAAATGCTTTTAGCAGAGCTGCGGTTGATTTCGAAGCTTCCGGCGCCGCGTAATTTCCGTCCTCTATTGGCAATTTTATGTGTGAAATAAATTGAAACGTAGATATTCGAGCTAGCTGAAGTCGCTCTTGAACATTCTTTTTATATTTCGTAAGAGCCACATCTAAAGATTTCTCGAAAAGTTGACGATGTTTCACAAGACGCGGAGCGTAACTGCTCATTTTCAATCTTTTAATTTCAGGATCGAGAGGATCACGCGCCATCATGTCATCCATATCTAGCTGAATTTCCTTGACCCAGCGGTGCAAAGGATATAACTCATCAGAATCTAAAGCGAAGCACTCTGCAACCTCCAATGGTATATTGTCCACTAATTTGTTTATGGCATTAACGTGAGCAGTCAAACAATTTTCATGAATCTTTAACTGGTGTAACCGTGCTTCCCGAGCCGCTTTTACCCGCTCTTGTCTAACACAATGTGACATTAATTTAAGTGAATGGCGTATGTTTACTTGCATTGTGCGTTCATCGATCCATTTGCGAGTCTGCCAGTTTACCTTATCAGCAACTGTAGATATATTATTTTGTAAAGATTCCAAGAATCCATTACGCCAATTATAAAGAGCAACATCTTGCAGATGAGTTTGCAAGATGACCCGAGGGAGAGGAGCTCGTAATGAAATTAATGTCTGTCTTCTAGGAGACACTAAATCCGGCGAACTATTTAAACTTTGATTTGAATTCAGCGGCGATTTAGGATACTTTTCAAAGAAACACTCATATTCAGATTTGAGTACACAAGTCAAAATTGGTATTAAGTTCATATAATCTTCAAGCTTTTTTATTTCTAACTCGTGGTGTTGTTGGTAACCTTCCTCAATTCGATCGAGTAAAACTAATAAATTTTCATATTGCTGTTGTAATTTATCCATGTCAGGAGCGAGGCGTAATTGTTCTAAAGCAACATTAAATGTTATTTCATTGGATAGCTCCATAGAATCGTGAGAAGTCATTAAATCTTCTACACCAGCCATTGTTAACTTCTGACTGAGTGCTGAACGTAAAATGTGATCATCCCATAAACATCCCGCGTCCTGTAGGATTAAAAAAGTGCTTTGTAGCCGATTGGCAAAATTACACAAACTTTTTTGCATATTTATCACGTCATTGAATGTTATGTCCAAAAGAATTTTCTCCACTCGACTTTTGTTTTCAGAATAACTTTCAGTAAATTTTTTGAAGGCTTGATCGACTGTTAGTTGAATATTCGATAACACAGATTTACGTGGAATATCCAGTGACATACAACTGTTGGTCATTCCCATCTGCAGAGTTGTGAGTTCACCGCTAAAATCTGTACAAACGTTTAAAACTGCAGCACGATAAGCATTGACCAACTGCGCTATGTAGTCTTTAAATTCTTCCATATTGTAACTAGGTGGTGATGAGGAATCCGAAGCTCTTTTAATCTTTTCATTACTCAAACTCGAAGAACGTTTACGATGGAAGGACTCTTTGTACCAAGGGAAAGCGCTACCACCTCTAATAACTTTACTTTTATCTAAGCACAATTCGTTTAAGCGTGATCTAGCACGCATTATGTATGTATCAGCCTGACTCCGTAACTGTGCCTCTAATTCAGCATATGCGCGACAATTGCTTAATAATTGTTGATTTATTTCATACATTCTTTCATCAAATTCATGAAGCATATCCTTGGGAGATTTATGTCCTATTTTGATAAGATTTTGAAAATGTTTTTTTAGAACTGTTTTTATGCCTTCGACGCGTTGTCTTTCCAAACCATTCGCATCTTGTTTAAATTGTGTAAGATCTTGAACCCAAGTTGAATATACATGAGTTATCTGTTTAAAAATTTTATTACGATTTTCTGTATTAAGAGCACCGTGCGCCGGTTGAGCCTCCTTCACACTTGCATCAATATCTTTTTCATATTTTTTAATATCAGCTAAAAGAGTTTCTGCAATGACACGAACTTTTTCATCAATATCTTTGTTTACGTGTTGAGCATCAATCATTATATTCCTTAGAACATCTTGGTAGCTTTGGTCACGATCTTTTAGATATTTAGCTAGAATCGGTCCACCGGGGCGTGGAGACCATTGTTCAGGCAAGGAAGATACAGCCGCAAAATCATCGGAGCATCCAGGAACTGCAACTAAATATTCAAGGTCTTTTTTTAACTTACAAACACATTTTCGATCATTTGCTTTTGAACGCATCATATTTTTATGTTAGCAGACCAAAAACGTAATATAGAAATATAAACATAATATACTGTTGTATAAGTCATGTACAAAACGTCAAAAAATGTACATAGTGACATAATGTTATAACCAGTTATAACTTATAAGGGTCAAGTAGAAACTTTTTGTAACTAAATATTTTGCACGGATATAAGAACACACTTACTTGAATTAATTATATGTCTGTGTTATTTTGATGTAATTTACTAATAATTTTCTTTTTTTCTTACTTGTGTAACGGGTACTTTATATAAACGTTTTAAATCACTAGTTTTAATTAATATTAATCATCAGGTAATCCTACTCACTCAAGCACTGGAGCGCGGTCTACACAAGGATGAAGGAACTATAAACTACGTAGTACGTATTTTATTAAAGCTCAGCTATGTGATTTGCTATAAATTTGGGCATACGAGTAATTTTCTGAAGATAACATTATATCCATATCATTACGCATGAATATACGTCATAATGGAATTTCAACTGTCGTGTGTTTCGGGAGCCCGGCTGTGTCGACATATTTGAATTTCAAAGGAAATTCGTACGGATGGTTTAGATTCTGTTGAACCATATTGCGAACGTGACAAAAATTTGTAAGCGCGTGAAATGAAAAATGTATTCATGAATAATTGATTTATAAAAATAAATGCATGAGAATATATAGAATACGGCAATGTGAATACCATTGTCATTGAATAGTTTCAGATTGAATGTAACATACCATCTACCAAAGTGATGCAGGAATACTGTAGCTTCTACTTTCTAAAATATTTTTTGTATTCCAAAACTTACTAACTTCAACCATTTGATTTTTATAGGAGATAAAATTATAAGTATGTAATTTTAAATACGTATTTAAAATCAAGAACATTAACCGGCTTATCGTAGGACCCTTTCAGCTAACTCGAAGTTATATTATTCGCGTTTATTACCGAGATAACCCCTTTTAGCCCTTTCAGGTGTATTGTACGAGCACTAAACTTGAATTACTTCTAACAACAGCGATGCTATTAAAGCTAATTGCTATAACAAAATTGTCACGTCAATATTGATTGTGACAATAGCGATTTTATTCCATACATTTCTAGCTGTGTTTCTAGCACTGCTCTCCTATTCACGAAAAGTTAAAAAACTCACAAAAATACACAGTCGCAAACAAAATTTAAAAGCAAGGACGAAAATATATCAGTACCAAATTTCCAAAAATTCTAACAGTATAGTATTTATTCTATCCAAACCTTTTCATAAATTTATACAGTACCCCGATAAAACCAACGTATCCATCTTACTTTGCGTCATAACGTTTTTATTATTCGTCCCTTCCATCCACTCCACCCTTAGTGGCAATGTTCCTAGCTCCGTGTCGCAATCCGTAAGAATGGTTTCATTAAACCAAAGAAACTAAGGTAACCTTTTTTTTATAGTAGAGAATGTTTGTGTGGAAGAAAGAAAGGTTTTGGCCTTCGGAGAAAAGGTTATATAGACCCCTCCGAATATAGTGTGACACAAGTGACACCAAAGGCAATGGAAGTTAAATAAGAAACTATCCATCACAGTTGAATACAAGAGTAAAGTAATTCCTTTCTATACTAATTACTAGGTCGTATGTTTCTGTAGCTAGCCAGAGGCACTTGTCAGAAAGTTAGTAAAAGTTAGAAACCAAATTCAAGCTTAACGCTCGTGTACTCTTGGAATTAAATGAAAATTAGTTTCAATGGCAATGTAAGGAACTAAGGAGACACAAGATTTTGTCATTGTTTCATTGTAATTACAAGTGAATTAGTTATGAGGCTTGATTATAATAATGCTTTGTATTAAACGGGAACTTACTAGTAGAGGATTCTCCGAAAATAGTTTCAATTGTGAAAATTTGTAATCACGAAATTTTGTTGTTACTTTTGTGTGAAAGTCAGTGTATCTAAGGCTATATTGAAAGTTGAAACACAATTCGAAAGTCACACAATTTTTTATGAAGAACATAATATAACTGTTCTCTTTATATCATAAACTGTAATATATGAAGTAAAATTTCTACATATAAGTAACATGGCTAGCTATAGCCAGCATATAGCATCATCTATAATAAAATTAAAATCTGACCAAAATCCTAATTCAGAGTTTGCTCTAATTCACAAAGACGGTATCTCACAATTACATTAAGAACAAGTAATTATAATTCAGGTCGAGTGTATTCATTATCTGACGTGTTTGCGGCTACCCTCGTTTCCTTAGCAGAAATAGAATGACCTTCCTTAGTAAAGGAAACAAAGCTATTAGTGAAATTGCAAAGGTTATCTGATTTACGGTGGTGAAATCAATACGCATCACGTCGCCTGTATTGGACTTGTAAATACATTTTTCCTTTGTGTGGAGCTGTAGAAACTAATGTCATATAAATAGGTGAGGCTTTTGTTTGAAGGCTTCTGGGTGTCAGGGATGTTTTGTAAACAATGTTTGGTAAACTTTAGCTGATTTGATACAATATTAACATAATGTTTGTATAAGACGGTTACGAAATTTCATATTCGACATCGTGTTGTTTGGAGACAACATAATACTTATAATACAACGAACTACTATTATCCTACAAAGCTGACTGAAACTTTTTTTTTTGGTTGAACTTGCTTTAATAATGATGTACCAGTTTGAATAAAAAATATATTTGTGTTGGACAGTCCACTTTTCAATGAAGCTATGATTTGCGAAGTTTTGTCAAAAGCGGTAAAAGATATTCCTTTTCAAATCTGAGGAAGTTGCATAGGTCAGCCAGTTTATATGAAAAAAAATTGGTATACCTTATCCGCTTTAAAAATTGGAAATAGCCAAGAGCAAAATGTTATTAGAAAAATCTCATTTGCTACTGAAAGTTCACTCTAAGGGCGAAAACTATCAGAATGGCCCGAAGGTAAACTCTCGGGGCGAATTGCAGCTTAAATTCGTTTCGATTTTAATTTTCACACTTTTACATGAAAAATATAAAATTGGATTATAAAAAAATAATTTTACAATGTTATTTCCAAGCACAGTTTACGGATCTAAATGAATTAAAATTCGTAAATATTATACAACCATTGCAAAATAACACTTTTATTATCATTTCAGGTATGAACTCTTCCCGTGGGAGGTCCCACGGGAAGAGCAGCATCTGTTATTTTCTGTTTAAATACTATTTGTTATTTTTTATCACAGGGCACGAATAGAAAAATGCGGAGCCCACACAATTTAATGCTGCAATGAAGTTGTTTTGATTAAATACAACACTTATACTGCACTTATTTAATTTGAAATTTTCTCTAGTATAAATGCTCAGAAAACTTCCAACAAAGATAAGTGAACAAATGAACATAATTCTCTAGCAGTTGGTAAACTAGCAACATTATACAACACTAGCGGTCCGCCCCGGCTTCGCCCGTGTTACATATTTACGTTTTCTCTACATAAGAAACATCCTCGTACTTCAAGGAATATAATAAAAAAAAATTATCGAAATCGGTCCACCCGTTCACACGTGATGCCGTGACAACGCGAAACGGGTTTTCTTTTTTATTTAATAGATTATGATAAATTGTCTATTGCTAGTCACGTGTATGAAAGCTTTAAGACTAAAAATAATGACACAAAAGAACAAAATGCTGCAGCGGTTTAGTTAGCTAGTTATAGCGACTTCAACTTCCAACTTGTGTTTTATAGGGCAGATGCATTTTACATCTGTTTCACTTATTGATTTTTTTAAGAACATACCAACCCTGAATGAGGCATGTTTTAACCGCCTTCAAAATAAAACTGTAATTTTGGTTAAATTTCGACAGGGTGCAACGATTTCGATGATTCTTTTTTATTTGAATCTAGTTCCTCCCGGTTGGTTCCATTTAAATTTTGTCCAGTTTTGACCATTTGAAGGCAGTTTAGTTTGTTGTTAAAAATAATTGTCCTTTTTATTATTTATCGAACCATTCGATTCTACGCTCAGGTCTGCCACTGTAAACAAATAGTTACATATATATAAAAATGAGTACCTAGGTAAGTATAATTAATTCTGGGAAATAAATTCTATTCCAACTATATTGTTTGCTTTTTCTAAAATTAGAAACAGTGACGGGTCAGAAGGCTGCCTATCAAATATTTGCGTGAGAAACCAAACATTGCTAGCGGAGCGCTGAAAACAAAGGCTTTATATGAACGATCCCCACCACACACAAACAACACGTTCAACCGTAGTACATATTAACTCAATGCGTTCAACGAATCTAAATAATATATCAAATCGTATGCATAATTTATAGATATTAAAATGACACTTATAAGAGCCTTGCGTCCTTGCAGTGGGAACATAATGGGCTGATGTTGATGATGATATTAAAATGTTAAAATCTTTAAATTTAAGTAAGAGATATTAGATGAAACCCCGAGGCGATCCTATCACAAATATTATATTTTTAATCAATCCCCTACTAATATAATTAAAAATACATTATACAATATACATTATACATTATACTGTATTTTACGGAGCACAAGTAAGATAGTAATTGATGTAAATGTTATTTATGTAACGAATCTACTATAACATTTAATTGTTGGGTATTAACTTAAGTTTTAATTAAGAGCCAGAGAAAACATCCTCCTAAACAAGCGGCTTTAAATTTTAAGGGCCGCAAGAAGTTTTTAATGAGACTCGAGCGTTTTCAGCAAATAATACACGTCTATAAAAATCCTAGAATAGATATTATATCTTTGTTAATTTTCAGTTTTGCTAAAATTAGAAGCAAATTAGACGCTGGAAGTTCAATAATCTCAACAAGGTTTATACAAATACAAACAATCCTATCTTACTAATATTATAAATGCGAAAGTATTTGTTACTCTTTCAATCAAATACTACTGAACCGATTACAATGAAATTTAGCACACAAATTAGAGGGTAACTTGGATTAACAAATAGAATAAGTTTTATCCCGGAAATCCCACGGGAACGGGAACTATGCGGGTTTTACTTTAAAAACGCGAGCGAGGCCGCGGTCAGAAAGCTGTTAAATATTTCAACATCTAAAATTGAAAACTTTTCGTGTTTAGACGAAGCTGTTTGTGAGAAGTTTGATATAAATGTTTAATTTCAATCTACATGCTAACTAACTACGATATGTAACACATGTTTATTCATAGCCTATTCCTAAATAATTTGTAGTTTGATATAAATTATAATATTTTGTGAGAAAGTCGTATTTTACATAGTATGTTTAATTTAATCCCTAACATCAAAAAAGGTCGAAAAATATACGTAAACAAAACTGAAGAAAAGGTCTACTCTCGTATTATTAACTCTGACTTTCAAATAAGAAAGGTACATCAAACTGTCGAGAGGTCGAATTCAGCTCATTATTTATTTCTTCAAGTCATAAAACCTGAGATTCTGCCAAGTTATAAAACGCAAAAATCCATACATCTGTTATGTAATTGGTCCCAACGGATATGACTTGAAGCGGAATCCTACAAACTTGTTACATTATTGCTGTGACCTATTTCAGTTCAGATTTGACTAAGTGCCCGAGTGTACACAGTTATGTATTAGAATCTAATACATAACTGTGTACACATCTAATAATTAGATACTAGCTTTCCGCCCGCGGCTTCGCCCGCGTATTCAAAGAAAAACCCGCATAGTTCCCGTTCCCGTGGGATTTCCGGAATAAAACCTGACCTATGTGTTAATCCAAGTTACCCTCTATATGTGTGCTTAATTTCATTGTAATCGGTTCAGTAGTATTTGCGTGAATGAGTAACAAACACACACATACACATCCTCACAAACTTTCGCATTTATAATATTAGTAGGAAGTAGGATTAAACTTAACCAAATACGACGCTTATATTGTCGTCTAGTTTAGTTAATCCTACAAAGTATTTTCATTGTTGTATCGAGCAGATTTCCAGATAAAATTCTTTATACATATCACACACTGTTTTATTAATTGTAGGCATTGGTTGTAGATTACGTTTATCAAATACATTTTTATTTTTATTTGGCTTACCACATAATTGAAAATCAAAGAAAGACTCATAAAACAATCTTTCACTCCCGTTCTTCTCCCGTTAGACGTCAAATCTTAGGAATAAAATGTACGCATTTAACTGGCACAAAGAATAAAATTATAATTCCTGCTGCGGTGCCAACAATAAAGTTAAAGAAATTGGCACATAACATATTTGAATAAATGAATGAATATGCTAACAAAGTGGAAAATCCTTCAAGACACAAGGTTGTGCATTGCATGAATCATTCGCACATACTGGCTATAATCGATATCATACTCATACAATATACGTACAGTAGTAATACAGAATACTCGATAGTACTCTAGAGACGAACTACGGATACGGATTAGGCTATTAATCAAAAGCTCGTAAGTAATACAGATCTGCGGTTTCTGAAGACATTATAACAAAGAGGTACTCAAATATTAAAGCCAATGATCTATAAACAATGCTAGTTATTTAATTAAAACGTGTTAAGGCAAATACAGGGTAAATAGTGAATTCATGAAGGCTTTTCGTGTTCAAAAAACGTTAGCTGATGGCGTGGATAGGGGAGATGGATCGTTTCCTCTTTGTAGTCTTCATTCTAATTTACTGGAAATAGCCTGACCAGTCGTATCAAGACGATAACTGTATTGGAATAAATCTAAAATATTATACTGTATTCAAATATGCAATATTCAATACAACAAAGAAACCCACTGGCTTTAATATAATGAGTAGCTATTTCCCAAATACGATGCGAGCAAATACACGACCTTTAGATGAAATTACAGTAGCAGAAATAAAATTAAATCCGAATGCACTTCGTAAATTGAAAAATGTTGCGGAGACCGTCTTAAAGATAATAATCTAGGATCAAGGCTGTAGCTTGATAGATACAAATAGGTTTTGTTTTTTCGTTACCGTAATTTTGTGATGTTATAAAATTAAAACAATGATATTATATTCCACCTAGACCATAGAA
>CAJQZM010014521.1:254-18860 GCA_907164665.1 Colias nastes
TATGTCGTGGCCATATCGTAGATTTGCTCATTTCATGATATGATCGATCATTTCACGAAATGGTCGCATTTCATGAAATGGCCAACATAGTTTGATCAGATCGTTAAATCGTCAACGTTTCACGATTTGGCCATCCACATTTGGCCAGATCGTATAAAATATAAAGAGTCCATAAAATATTAAAAAAAATCAGAATATTCTAAAAACTTGTTTAATGTCATTTAAGTTAGTGCCGCGGCAGCGGCCGGCGAATGCCAGAAGCGAATCGTTTTTGCAATAAAAAACAGATAGGTTAGGTTAGGTTAGACTTTGATAAACAACGCACGAGCCGAGCGAGCAAAGCGAGCGTGCCGCGGCAGCGGCCGGCGAGTGCCAGAAGCGGATCGCTTTTTAAAAAACAAACAATTATAATACTATAGTAGGATATATAAATATATATCCTAAAAGAAAAAATGCGTCTTAAACTATTTTATTTAAGACGCATTTTTTCTTCTATACATATAAGATATCCACATTTTCCATAGTACTCGAACCGTCGTAAATTCTTTGCTATGACTTTCTTCATATTGTTATTAAACGAATTATGAAGTTTTTAACTGCGAATAATTAAATTTTCGCCAGCGGCCGCCATCTTATCACATAAACACAGAGCTTGCAGCGCCTCTACCAATGATTAATGTAACTATTTTACGATATGATCAAATAATTTTGATCATTTCATGAAAAAACCGCGCGTTTAGTTGGCCATATCGTGAAACGATTTCTTATCATTGATCTGCTCAAGCCACATCATGATGTGGCCAAACTAAATTGGCCATTTCACGAAATGCGACCATTTCGTGAAATGGCCAATCATATCATGAAATGAGCAAATTTACGATATGGCCACGACATATATATATAGGTAACCGATACAACTAGTTTAAAACTAAGAAAAATCTTTTTTTTTTATAGCTATAAACAATTTTACAAAACACTATAACAAGATAAAAATATAATGAATAAAATTATTACCTCACTTTATACTCTTTTGAGATTACTCTACGCTCTATGAATATTAAATAGGTACATTTTTATGAAATAAAATAAAGATTTTAAATTCACCTTACACATAAAACTAGCGTGGTGTTTACAAAAAGTAAACTATGTATCATTTACTATTTTTTAAAATGTTATGTACATAATTACGCACCAGTAACAAACAAACACACTTTCCCAGAACTAAAATAAGAACGCAATAATATAATTGAACAACAACAGCCTATGTTATCTGAATACCTTAACAAATATTATAACTAGATAAGATTTTATTTTTTGTTTGTTTGTTAGGTGTAATCTTAAAAACTACTGAATACAATATTTAACAATTATTTCATGTTGCGCAAACTATATATTTTTTCTTGTTTATGTTTTTAGATTTTTTATTACAATTCTATCTACTTATCTCAAACCTTTATATTTTTGGCATAATATGTATATGTTACCGGAAATGTATGTAATCCGTCATTGTATACAATTCCTAGGAAATGTATACAATTCCTAAAATCGTACGGAAATGTGTGAAATAAATTATTTTATACACATTTCCTAGGAAATCTATACATTTCCTAAATAGCTATCGGAAATGTAAAACATTTAAGATATTGATATGTCGCAGGCAAGGGTTGGACTAAAGCAAAGGGGGCGCAGGACTTAGAAAATTTTTGATGGAGTTGGTGTCATTATAACACCTATTTATTATTGTTTTATCGTAAAGATTACGCTTATATAAGCATGTTTTATAGGAACAACTTTTCTCTAAAATCAAAAATAGCCGAGATATTCGCCCTCAAAGTTAGGTTAGGTTTAGGTTAGGTTAGCCGTTAGGTTAGGTTAGGTTAGGTTTGTTAAAAAAAAAACTACACAGAAATAGGAGCCCCGCGAAGCGGGGCTCCGTCGACGAAGATCGAACGATCGAAGATAATAATATGAACATAATATTATTACAATTTTACGGTATGACTGTTACCCGATTGTATCAATAAGAGCTATAATAAAAAAAAATAACAACGTGTTTTATTACAGAAAGCATTTACTTTACACATTTCCTAATACGATATAGGAATTGTATACAATTCCTAGGAAGATTATACATTTCCTAGGATATGCATGCATTAAATAGTTTTTTAAACAATATTTTATACATTTCCTAAATGGTATCGGAATTGTACACATTTCCTAGGAATTGTATACAATTCCTTGATTTCATACATTTCCGGTAACATATATATTTATCTCTGTATAATACGTATATGGATAAAAAAAGGAATAAAACCATTAAAATTATCTTCACTAAAAGTCGCAGGTTCCGTCTCTTACGAACTTACGAATGAAATAATATTAAATAAATAAATATCAATAAAATCGTTTATTTAGAAACAATACATTCATACAAAAACAATTTAGACACGACGATCGCCTCAACTAGGAATATACCTGTGCTAGAGACGATCGACGCCTTCCTCTCCAGACTTAGCCAGTATTGTTAATTTAACTTATAGTAGGTATACTATTACATATTTTTATAAAATAGAGAATCATTATTAAAACACCGATGTACGTAATCAACTAACTTAATTGGATACTTCAACAATATCAAATGAATCTCAATAACTTAAGACACAAAGCCTTGGTTAAGTAAAAGTGAGCGACCACAGTAACCGAATACTTCCTAAGTTGAAACTTAAGTTAGTAAGTCGATCCGTGACGCAATTCTAGTCTCGACCACTTGGGAGCACTTTCATTTCACCCTTGTTTATGAAAGTGATTTATTATTTGAAATCTATAATCTATACTAATATTATAAAGCTGAAGAGTTTGTTTGTTTGAACGCGCTAATCTCAAGAACTACTGGTCCGATTTGAAAAATTATCGAGGAAACAGGAGCGCAGCAATGCGGGTGAAACCGCGGGGCACAGCTCGTATATATTTTATAACATTTTAAAGAATAACAAAAAAAATCGATCGTGAAGCGGGATTCCACCTCAGTACTTTTTCTTCTCTTTTGGTTTAATTTTTTAAGATACAAGGAAGGTACGTGCTATTTCTAATTTTATGACATGACCACATCCACTGCCAATTCAGAAGTAAATACTGACTGGCTTTAACTTATTTAACGATTTTGTATCAATTTAAATGAAAAAAATCGAAATAGAAAAAAAGGTACGTAAAGTAGCATTCGGTGCAACTAATATATAATTTTGAACTTAGTTTTTGAAGATAATAAAAATATTGTAAAACAATATGCTGTGAACATAATACAATAAACGTACCTATTTTAAATTGCATAGGTATGAGTATATTAAACATACAATAATACATCCATACTTAATATTATAAATGCGAAAGTAACTCTGTCTGTCTGTCTGTCTGTTACTCAATCACGCCTTAACTACTGAACCAATTTGCATGAAATTTGGTATAAAGATATTTTGATACCCGAGAAAGGACATAGGATAGGTTTTATCCCGGAAATCCTACGGGAACGGGTTTTTCTTTGAAAACGCGGGCGAAGCCGCGGGCGGAAAGCTAGTATAATAATATTTTGTTGTACAGAGCAATTTTTTTTTATAAAATTTCGTATGTTTGTCAGAACAGGATGGTAAGGTGCAAGGAAGTTAGATAAATAACATCTGCGCACAGCACGTGACCCAACAATGAAGTTGTTTGTAAGGAAGTCCTCAAGCATAGTATGGGGTAACGGAAGCTGATCGTAGCAGGGATTGGGTATTTTTGATTATAATTTTAAAGTGGGTGGGTTTAAAATATTTTTTGTTGTTAGTTGTCAAATTGAAGGTATTCATTTTATTTAATTCGTAGAGTATTTGTGGAACTTAAAAAGGAGCATTTTTAATACAATTGTTGATTTTAATTTTAATCTCTGGGATGAATAGCGTTTTTATAGGATGTTGTCAAATATGAAGAAGATTCTTAATTTGTAAACTATGTAATTTGAGATTTCTCATCGTAAGACAGGACTATTTCGTAAACTCGATAATTGATTTTTTCAAGTTTCAAAGTATAAATTAAACTTGATAATAATTGATATTTCAATTACTAGCGACGAAAGTGTTCGCCCTATGGATTAACCCGGGGCATAGTTATGTACATAGGTAATGTTATGTATATTGTTATGTATTATCTGTGACCTTTCTCACCCTAAAGGAAGAAAGGCTTATTATAAATGTAGCCTGTTGATGCTATAATGTTTAGACACATGTCTATACCTCACTAGCGGATAGACCGGTTTGAATGCGGTTTCTATAAATTGTCTTAAATGCCGGGAAATAATAAAAAGCCAACAAACATAACCAGCTATTCTTGGCTATGTTTATTGAAAACAAAGTCTTCAAGAAAATACCTATATCTCAAAAAAACAACTCCTTTTACAGTTTATTATTATAACCGTGGAATAACTCTATCAGTAAATATTTGGTATTTACTAATTTTTTCCTAAAATCCTACTAATTTTGTAGTAATAAATTAAAGCATCGATATTGAATATGAAAGACATATTTTTACAAGCAAAGTCAGAGAACACCACTAGTTCAACATTATTCAAAAGTCGATAATTACATTATGCGGGCAACAACGCAATGTACTTACATCATCTCAAACCAGGTTTGATTTAACCTAGGCGCATGTTTACAGCAATAAATGTATTGAAATATTTGAAACTATTGAGATAAACTTCATTTAATTTTATGTTTGTAACAATGTTATAAATATGTATTGACGATTCGCAAGTGTTTCTAAAAGAAGTCTAATTGAATAAATAAATGTTTGACTTTGAATGTATATTATATATCTAACTAAATGAAGATGTTTTGTGTTAATTTCGTTTATCGATTATCGATTTGAGTTTATCGATTAAGTATACGTGTATTTCCAAAAAATCCGCCACTAAAATTTTGCCAATTTTTATGTTTTATCACAATGTTTCTCTGCGCTGATAAGTACCTACAATAGCGATTTTACATAATATTATGTGGATAAATTTAAATGATTTTCGTTAACCCATTTGAGGACAGTTTTAATTTTGCTTTGGATAGGATTGTGTATTTAGTTGTTTTTAATGATCGAAGATTATCTACTAAATAATCGCTACCACTTTTGCCTTATACCACATGATTGGCAGACTTATCTCTCGTTACGTACAAATTGGACATTGCGATATGACAGGTATGTATTTGACACCACAATACTTGCTAGATAGTAAATGATAGTGTTATCTAATGTGTGCTTGTACTGTCTCGAATCGTTTTTAATCTGTCGCACAGCAATGTTAAAGCCAAAAGTCTAGCAAAATATTTTTATATTAACCGAATCTTTCTTAATCTTATATATAAAAATGAATCGCAAAATGTGTTGGTAAGCGCATAGCTCGAGAACGGCTGAACCGATTTCGATAATTCTTTTTTTATTATATTCCTTGAAGTACGAGGATGGTTCTTATGTAGAGAAAACGTAAATATGTACCACGGGCGAAGCCGGGGCGGACCGCTAGTAATATTATAAATGCGAAAGTTTGTGAGGATGTGTATGTGTTTGTTACTCTTTCACGCAAATACTACTGAACCGATTACAATGAAATTTAGCACACATATAGAGGGTAACTTGGATTAACACATAGGATAGGTTTTAACCCGGATCCTACGGGAACGGGAACTAAGCCGCGGGCGGAAATCTAGTTCCCGAAAATATCGAACTTTATACTTGAATCAATATTTCATACCTACATTATTCATTTGATAAATGTTAAAACATATGTTATGACGATTCAAAAGTGCTTCTAGAAGAAGTCAAATTGAATAAATAAATGTTTGAGTTTGATAAGTAAAATCTACGTTATCTAGTCATCTAGTGCAAACGAAATAAAAAATCATCTTATCAATGTTCAAACTTAGCAATATTTTAAAGAAACGTATTTATAAAAAATACTTAACAACTTCCGATGGAAGCTTCTTCCTGTTTTAGGGGGAATTAAATATAAGAGGGTAACTCTCATATCTTTAAAGAATTTTTTGTCCCTTTAAATACGAATTGGAATATTTTTTAATTAGTTTCATCTGAGTTGAAATAAAGATACTACTTATTACTTCTTGTATGAACAAACTATTAATTAGTAGGTATGAAGTTTTAAAGTAAGTAAGTGTAGTAATTAAAAACTATTTATCGGATTTAAATCGCCACACTGCTCGTAGTCGTGACCATACTCGCTGTAAAGTGTAACATCGAGATAATAATACAATCAATGAATCGCGCTTCAAATCTGTTAAGAAGTTAATTTCTATACGTATTATAATGAAACACAGGAACAATGTATAATAGTAGTATTAGTTACTTACGTAGTAACTATTTAGTAGCCTAACAGAAAGACTTGTAGAAATGAAGTGTTGATGACTTCGATGGATGGCTGGATGAAATATATGGAAGATGAAAATTTCATGGAGGGTTGTCGCGTAAGAACCACAGGACAGTTCTTTGGCATATTATGATATATTATGTAGTTACATATTATGTTAAATTAAATTGTAATATTGACATGATTTTAAAAGAGCATAATATTTACATGATTTTGCCGGTTCTTCTCCATAGATACTGCTTTCCGAATCGGTGGTATATGTAAAAAAAATTATATGACGATTCAAAAGTGCTTTTATAAGAAGCCTAATTGAATAATCAAATGTTTGAGTTTGAGTTTGATAACTATAGTAGCTATAGCTAAATAGAAATAAAATGTGTAACAATAGCTCAGGTGACGCCGAATAACTGCACATGTCAAGGTGCACATTTGGCATTTTGTTACATCTGCCACTTTTTACACTATTAGCATTATTATATTAACATCTGGTATTTGTTACAAATAATTCGTTGTTATGTCTATTTTGTTTAGTTGCTTTTATTCGGTAAAGAGTTAATATTTTTAGGGTTGCCACCAGTTCTTTATCATGAAGAAATTTGTTTACTTAGAGAAGACTTAGAGGTTTTTGTAGACGCATATACCTACATAAAATCTTTTAAATATAAAAATAAATACTTCATTTCAAGTTTTTAGTTATTTTATTCTTTAGCATTTTTAATCGATTATCTATTGATAAACGGTGGCAACCCTATTACACAGTTATCCAGTTAAATGTCAATGAATGTGCATTATTGGAATTATTTTATTGCAATGAAGAAATATATAGAATTGATTCAGCAATATTTATGCATACATGCAATATATGGATTAAGTAAATTATAAATATTTGATGATAATATCGTTAATAACATAATACACAGAGCATAACAAGTTATGTGTATTATATTTTAATTTTTAACGGTATTTATGCATTTTTATAATAAAACTAGCTGTTCCCCGCGGTTTCACCCGCATTGCTTCGCTCCTGTTGGTCTTAGCGTGATGATATATAGCCTATAGCCTTCCTCGATAAATGGGCTATCTAACACCGAAATAATTTTTCAAATCGGATCAGAAGTTCCCGAGATTAGCGCGTTCAAACAAACAAATAAACAATCAAACAAACAAACTCTTCAGCTTTATAATATTAGTATAGATAAGTAATAGCTATGTGTTTTGTAAGCTATAGCTATGTGTTTTGTGGGTCTATCAATTCTTATTAAATTACTCACCCAACACATAATATATTATGGGCTAGGGACAGTCATTTACCTGTAAATAAAAATAATACATTAATAAATAATTTTATAGTATTTTAAACCTTATTTATATACATAATGAAATAAATAATAAATATCATCATAATTTTATTTATAATACAAGTGTTTAGTTAAAACATCTATTAACATAAAAAAAACATACCTACATAAAACTAAACGTACGCGATACAATCGGCACATGATCGAACAATATGATAATTGAACATATGTAAATATTACTAATTAGGCTTTGTACAACTTGCTCCTATTCAAAAACAATCCTTAACAAAACAGCCATAAATTAATGTCATTAATTAATCATTTATGAGGCAATATATCGCGGCCAATTTATGGCACACAAACTACGACGAGGTCACGAATTGTATATGTAAATAGTTGCGTTTTAGGAATACTAAATGTTGCATCTAAACCTTGGCCGTAGATCTATCTAGATACGTTCGTCGCTAGGCTTTGTTACCTAGCGACGAATAATATAAAATACTAGCTGTGCTCCACGGTTTTACCCGCAGTGCTCCGCTCCTGTTGGTCTTAACGAGATGATATACCTAATTATAGCGTATAGCCTTCCTGGATAAATGGTCTATCTAACACCAAAATAATTTTTCAAATCGAACTACTAGTCCGATTTGAACAATTCTTTCGGTTTCCGAGATTAGCGTGTTCAAACAAACAAACAAAACTCTTCAGCTTTATAATATTAGTATAAATTAAAACACAATATTATGCTTTATAATAATTATAACTAGCTTTATACCCCGGATTATTTTGTGATACACTGTCGAAGATTAGAATTTTTTAATATTAGAATTTCGCCAAGTTATGTAGGTACTGTTTAGAAACATGAAACTTATGTAGTTACATGTTTGTAATATGTGTGTGTGTTTGTATGTTTGTTAGTTATATGAGTAATGTGAAACAGAGCCAACCAAAAAACCAACATTTAAATAAAACGTCTGTATAATAATAATGCTGTTTGTACTGTCATATTCTAAATTAAGTCACTAAACAAATTACGTATTACTTGTTACAGTTTGCCTTTTATTTAAAAAGACACTAAGTACTTACGTTACTTAACGTCTCAATTCGCATAATACTATATAAGTTATATTTATTAACCACATCCTGGTTAACCAATGACATGATATATTATAATATTTCATACCAACTTCAAAGGTTACATATAATTATGAACCTATTTTGTCTAACTGATATCTTTTAATACTGCATGATTGAACTAGATAATTTGAAATTAAATAAAAATTGTAATCAGTCTAGTAGTTTATGAGATATGTGAAGACGAACGTTTTTCATATTTGCTTAAAACGCGAAGTAGACTAGTTGTGCCTTGCGGTTTCATACGCGAGCAAACCCAAATCAAATTGAATCAACTATTGTCGTATTCGACATTTTCTACTCTCCAACTATTTGCACACTAAATCACATCTAAATCGGTGCTGTGGTTTAGCCATAAAGAGCTGTAACAGTAAACATACAGAAAGACTATAACATTTATAATTTCAATAGGACTATCGGATAAATACATTTTGTGGTAGACACATATATTTGCGAATTCAAATAAAATCTACTAAAATCACAAGAACTTACTGCATGAAAACTAAGCGAAGCCGCGTGCAACAGCTAGTTAATATAAAGTTTACGCATGAAGCCTCTCAAATACAGTTAGTTCATATAATAACAAAATTCGACACGCCCCAATACATTTGAAAAGCAAATAAAAATGTCATTGAGTACATATATTATTATAATACATTTTGTGGTGTCCGTTTGCATAGGAGACATGTTTTAAAATAAATTATATCGATATTACTAAGTAGGTAGGTACTTAATAAGTTTAATTATATAATTCAAGATTAATCTTCAAGTGGGGAAGTATCAAATTTTACGAACTGCAAATTATAAAAACCTATTTTTTGTTAAAATATAATATGTACCTACCTATATGTTACTTCATTCGTGATAGAGATGTTTAGACGAAAAATTTATTTAATTTTTCATTTAATAATCAATTGTGATGAAAGAAAGAAAGAATTAAAATATTCATTTCCAATATTAGTTACCTATGTTGTTTTTTCACATAACTTAGTGTTTTTATATCGAAATGAAGCAAAATTAATGAAAATTATTTTATTAAATACTAGCGACCCGCCCCGGCTTCGCACGGGTGCAAAGCTAAAAAGTAAAAACATAGCGACCCGCACCGGGCGGCCGGCCGGTACCGCCGCAAACGCTACGTCCCGCAATTTTTAAATCTGTAATATCTTCGAAAATATTCACTTAAATCGTACGGTGTAAAGGGCCATATAGATCTATATTAAATGAACAATGTATTCAAGGTATTTAATTGGTTAAGGATTAATGCTGTATTGGTTAAAATCGCTTCGAAAATTAGCCATTATTTGTCGTAAAAAGTAAATGACAAAAAAAAGTTATTGTGGGTTATCCATAAGAGATAGACATATACCATCACGGACTTTTCTGTAGACCTTTTCAATGTGTACAATACTTAGTACATTATTTTGATAAAAATCGTAGGGTTCAGCCTGCGTTTGCAATGTAAGCGGAAAAAATGTAATTATTTACGACATCACATTAGAAACCTCAAAAATAACAGTACTTCTCCACTATTTAATGGATGTTATTATACATATAAACCTTCCTCTTGAATCACCCTATCTATTAAAAAAAACCGCATCAAAATCCGTTGCTTAGTTTCAAAGATTTAAGCATACAAAGGGACATAGGGACATAGGGACATAGGGACAGAGAAAGCGACTTTGTTTTATACTATGTAGTGATAGTAATGAAATTACTAGTACACACCTACTTACATTAAATAATTAATAATTATTTAATAATCATTTTATTAAGTCAAAGAATATCTTCTAAAAAACATTGTTGAACGCAAGTGATAATAATGTTTTTCTCTGAACATATATAAAGTTGTAATTTGATCAATACCGGCTTAGCATCTATCGCACTTGTGGGGTTTCCGCTATGTTATAACTTATTTATACGCATATAAAGTAAATATATTGAAAGGTGTTTTACCGTGAATAAAACATTGTGATATTTATCTTAGAAATTAACACCTGAGAATCAATCTATGTAAATAAAATTCTCATGTCGCAGTGTTAGAAACTACACTCCGATGAAACGGTTTGACGAATATTTATGACATTTTTTGAGTAGGTATATTCCGTTATGTAATATTATGGTAAAACAACGTTTGGTGTAAGTTTGTGTTTATAGAAATGATATATGTGGGGTAATTTCAGAAATTTGAGAATTCTTCACAAGATGAAAATATACAGATTTTATATCACTAGGGACGTTTTAAATTCACATTATAGGATTTACGATTAGATAACGGATTAAAACCACGGTACGGATTTGGTAATTCAAACATACAAAAAATAATAAAGCTAATATATATAAAATTCTCATGTCGCAGTGTTTGAACTTAAACTTCTTCGAAACGGCTTGACCGATTCTCATAAAAATTTGTGTGCATATCAGGAAGATCAGAGCTAGTAACTCCATATTTATAAATCTACTATACTATACTAATATACAACGTTGTTCTGCCTTACTCTTATCACTTAGGGGCATGAAAAGTAGAATATTATGTTGTTCGATCTTATACTACATGTATATTAAAATAAACGTTTTGAAGCTCACAACTTCAAGCATTTATAAACTTAAAAACAAAGAAATCGTCATGAAATCGTTCATGAATACAAATCTATGTCAAAATCATAAAGATCCGTTTTGCAAAGAAAGTGCCATATAATTTCGGATTATATCATAAATGGAAAGTAGGGTAGCTTAGTTACGTATGAAATAATAAATATATGTATTGTGATTGCAATTAACTTAATTGTTCTACTTAATGATAACTTGACTGCGTCTGCATGTAAGGATAAGTGTAACAAAAAACTCCAAGGTACGACGAGCCTTCTACTATAACAAAATCAAACACAAAATCTATACATATAATAAATCTGTAGAAGGGTCAATTACATTGAAAATATTGAAAAATTAATAGCTATAATCGATACCAAACCCAAATATGTGATAAAAAATTTTTTTATAAGATGTCATTGTCAGATTTACTCAGAATGGAGAAATAAACCATCCACGCGAAGACCGACATCCGCGCGGACGGAGTCGCGGGCGGAAGCTAGTTGTTTACTATTTTTTAAAGATAATTTTATAACTAGCTTTTCGCCAGGGGCTTCAGTAAAAAAAATCCCATGAGAATGAGACGTTTACGGATGCTGCAGACGCCAGCTCCAGTCAAAATCATATCATAAAATCGCTCTTTTCGAACGTGAAAAACAAACAAACACACATTCGGACTTAAAATATTAAGTAAAAATATAGTCGTGTTAATTTAACTGTTGTATTAAAAATATTTAACACTAAATAATAATAATACACTAATTTAATACATCTAATGCGGGCTACTCACGTACCTGCAGAAGAGGCATTATTGGAATTGCACCCTTAATTGGCTCCTTAATTGTGATGTGTATAGGCAAGCAGGGGCAATTTAGAGCTAGCGCGCAAGAGCAACTTTTGTCTCCGCAACTATTTTGTCTCTCGCATCAACTCTATGGGCTAGTAAGAAAGTACGCGCATGTAGCGACGCAACTCCCCATAGAGTTGATGGTAGAACAGATGAAATTGCTCCAACCGCCGTGCAACCGAGATTGTTCCAATATTGCCCCTACGGCAGGTACGTGAGTAGCCGGCTTTACAGAACAATGTTCAGAACATTTCTTTCTGCACGTAATTGAAATAAAGATATCTCAGAAATTCCTAACGTCACGATTGTTATCAAAATATTCGCATCTGACAAGCTCTCGAGATAAAATGTAGGTAGGTCATATTGATCTGGAATCAACTTTCAAGAATTTATTATGTTATTCATTTAAATTATAAATGTATAAATTAGGCAGTTGCATTAGAATATACCTCCATTTAAAGTTCACGCAAGCAAAACGATAGGCCGAGTTCCGCAATTACTAAATTTTATTCAATTAAAAATATTTGTAGATTTCAAAAAGAAGCATGTACCCATGGCTCATAAATTAAATTTATTACATATCTACTTTAAATTTTAAAGGTTTAAAGGTTTTTAAAAAATATTATTTTAAAGTTTAAAATAATATTTTCTTCAAAAGCGTATAAGAAACAACTTAAGATCAGTGTAGACGCACCATAATACTTACAAAGTAGGGTAAATACATATTAACTGACATAAGATATTTACACTTAACGATATAACCCCATTCTATAATTAATTCCTTATAACGTTACTTATTTATATACACATAAATGTGCACTTATATAAAAGTAATTTATCACATAAATTTAAGAGAAGTAGTGGTAGGTATAACTAACACGAAAGTCTTTTACATAGCTATACTAGCGCCCCGACTCCGCATGGGCGCAACGCTATTAATGTACTATTTATGTATTAATTTTGATGTGCATTATACAACATATAAACCTTCCTGTTGGATCATTATCTTTAAAAAAAATATGTATAAAAATACCTTTAGTTTAAAGATCTAAGTACCTATACCTAGGGACAGACAGATAAATGAAGAATTTATTTTTTTAGTTCTATATCCCGGGTTAACCCTTTGAAAACCGGGATAAGCAGCTAGTTAAGTTAACAATGAAACCAACGTCATATATACAGTTATTCATGACGTCACACTTAGGTGACGCGTCATAAAAACACAATCAACACCGTTATCGATAATTGTGTGAATTGTACGGACACGGTACAGTTAGCCAACACAATGCTCTAGGTAACCTATGGTGCCCTGGTCTTGTTCAGATGGAGATGAAAAAACTAGATAAGAATAGTGGGAATTTTATCTTGTTATGCGGGTAGTTTTATATTACCACACAGTAATCTAGGTAATCTATGGTGCCCTAGTCTTCTTTCTGTAGACCGCTCCATTTTTATATATGTCTATTAAAACCCAAACTTCAAATTTTAAATAACAGTAAAGCATTTCATTCATAAAATGTTGACTTAACATTACAAGCAGAAACCGAAATTTTAAGTAAATTAAAAAAAAACGACTAATAAGTACCTACTTTTGATAATTCAAGAAATACTGTATACGTATACAATTACAGTATTTAAGTTACTTAAATTTACAAAACATTACATCACCTCACGTTTCTTAAAACATGAGTAAGACTTAATTAACTGTTAACGGTTAACTGTGATTAGTATAACAACCCAGTTTATCACTAACGAGCGATTAACCCAACGTTTG
This sequence comes from Colias nastes, assembly GCA_907164665.1. NCBI lineage: Eukaryota > Metazoa > Arthropoda > Insecta > Lepidoptera > Pieridae > Colias > Colias nastes. The sequence goes on from CAJQZM010014521.1 coordinate 14,300, forward strand.
AACCAAAGTCTTGATAAGTATCTAAAACAAGTGATTGTTGAAAAGACAGAAAAGAGAAAAGGCGGCCATAATACCACAATAATACGTTTTTTTTTTCATGCAGTTTCGCTATAACAATTTTGTTAATTCTATTACATTTACAATTTGTAGGATATCACATTTTTCATGCATTCTTATAAAACTGAATAGTTTATTTGTTTGAACGAGATTAAGTTAAACTACAGATTCGAACTAATGGTTAATTCTTTTAGCGTTGTATAGTTCATTTATCCATACTTTATATTTATACTGAATTACTTACCAAATCTGATTAGATATACTTTTATGCTCTTGTTAATACAATAATATGCATAGAAATTAGAAATGTATATAAAACTGAAAAGGTAACCACAGTTATTATTTAAATTAAGTGAAAGTTGTGCCTAATAAGAACGCATATTATACCTTATGCGAAATTTATACCAAACAAATTAATGAGAATAACCAAAACAGTACCTTCAATACATAATCTTACGTCTTTCGAAGAGGAATTATCAATTTATTAAAAACAGAAAATCATTTGTACCACTAAAAACAAATAAGACTAAGGAAAGATCAATCTAATCTTCTTTCAGTGAATTATCCAGTAATCATATATTAAAAATTTGCATACAAACATATTTTGTAATAATCGAACCCAAAACTTAACGAAGTTTACCCCAAACCACTAGTGCACAAAAACGCTCAGGAAACAGCTGGTACCAACGGGACATCTGTCGGTGGCTTATGGTGCCCTGGTACTTTGCTAATAGTTATTTTTAATTGAGGAAACGCTTTTTAAACACGTCTAACATAAATTAATAAAAATAAAACACAAAAAAGAATTTACTATAAGCTCTCAGTTGAAAGAAATAAAAATAGGAAAAAGGCAAACGTTATGAGGAATAACGCACGTTTTTCGCTCTGAAACCGTTAACTTTTTTAACCGACTGCGTTTGAAAAATGACTGAACTTCAAGTGTGTATTCACATATACTGTATGTACATAATGTAAACTATACATTTATTACTAGTAACCTTTATAACTGTACATAATATACATATTCCTAGCTGACCAAGTAAACATATCAGGGTGTAAAAAAGTGGAGTTGGTTTTATCGTGAGAGACACTAGGTGTTCTTAACTTATCAAGTATCAAAATGAATAAAAAAACTAAGCAATATGTCATGCAATTTAGCACCAGATACGTCTTCAAAATCCACTGAGATGGCTATCAAAACCAATATTTAACCGATTCCGATAACAATTTTTAATCCTAATAAATTTACTGTTTTTGTTCTATCAACAATTATAACAGATAATTTATAACCTTTGCAACTAAACCTACTACACTAACAAAACATCGTCCGTCCATCCGTGTATCATATACTTCCCGTGCACGCAATATAGGTATGTAATTATACAAGTCCGGCCTGCGCGTGCGCAGGGTGGATTGCCCTCAGCTGAATTATAATTTGAATGTGAATTCTTGGTAGAATAATGGATTTCTGTTGCTTAGTATCTAAAATATATAGCAATAACTTACATATTTCTGCAAATTTTATGAAAGAATTGTTTGTTTTTCAACTGATTGTAATATGAGATTCTCATAGTTTTAATTCAATATGTTCTGCAGTATCTACATATATGTATAGCTGAAGCTTACATTCAAAAAATTTTAGTGTAGTTACTAGATGACTCATCTATTTTCCAATGCTAACAAACAAACAAGATAAGTAATTACCTTATATCTAAATTGCGTGTTCTATTAATAAGTACTTCTTGAATTATAAGACAACGTCGATAGGTAATGTAGGTAGGTATTTGGGATAAATTGATGGTCTCATATTATATGGATTTGTTATATAGGTACATAGTTTTCCTAAAATTTTCACCATACCACAACAACTAAACAACACTGCTGAAAACTTAAAAAAGACATATTTTCTACAACCACAACAATCGTTCCCAAAAAAATTGACAAGGAATGCATAGTTGCGTGCCAGCTTCATGCTCCGATATGAGCACTTGATCTGATAACCGCTATCACACACAAGGTTATCATGACAGGTGCGTTACTTTAATACTCTAAATATTTCATTGTATTTTGTATATAATCCTCGCCTGCGTTCCGTTCGCTTGTACTTTAGACCCTTTATACCATCGAACTGTATTTATTCATTCAAAGATAGTTCAGAAGCGCTTTTGAATGGTCAATATACATACATACAATTACTTATGTACTAGAGTAGCGCAATGACCCAAAGGGAGTCTTGTTCTCCTACAATAAGAGCTCCTATTTAACAAATAAAATACATAATTTAATATTTATCACCGGTTCGGAAAGTTTCTGCAGAGGAGAGTCGGCAAGAAACTCGGCTGATGATCCAGATGCTTCATAACAATCGGTCAATACGTTTTTTTTAACACAAAAATACTACACGTATCTTAGAATTAACCACCTACAGTTTAATTTTCACGGCATTCCTAGCCTATGCAATTAATAAATAACAACTAACACCTTTCAATATATAATTATTTATTTCATGCACTAGTCCCATTTACATACCTACAAATAATTTACACCATGATTCATAACATTACAAACACCACAATCAGTATTATTTTTAGATTAACACGATAAAATGAAATATAATTAACAGAATACCTAATTAATAGCATAGGTATGTACTGTAATAAAATCTTTAAATAATAAATCTTTTAATTCTGATGTAGGTACCTAAATAATGTACAATAATTTACCTCCAGGGTCATATTATAATAGGCCCCAATATAGCCAATAAGAACTATTTCTACGTCTTAGTACGCACGCAGCTTCGCCCGCTTTGTCTAAACTCAAAATTATACACTAAAACCTATGCTAAAACCTTCCTCGAGAATCACTCTATCTATTAAAAAAAACCGCATCAAAATCCGTTGCGTGCAAAAAGTTTAAAATTTTTAGCATACCTACATAGCTATATAGGGACAGAGAAAACCACTTTGTTGTACATAATTATTATGTGGTGTTTACATATTATAAAAGTATCAATATCATATAGTTTTTATTTAATTAACCATTTATAAGATTAATTTAAACTTTACTATCAGATGGTATTTATTTAATTAAGCAAAGTTTTACAAAACAAAAATAAAAGAACCACGACACTGGCTAAAACCGAAACGAGGTCGTGACCTCGGGCCGCTCTCACGAATTTGCCTCTAGTTATAGTGCTTTTAAAAGTATCATTACGCGAATAAATGCTTTTATTTTAGTGTTTATTTAATTAAAATTTCACAAGAACTTAGTTATTTATATTTAAAACTTATTTTTGCCGGTGTTTTTACCAATTTTTGACAAAAATGAGTTATTTTTGTAAGATTTTTGTATGTATTAAGACTATGTATCACTATTATTTACAGGCATCCTACTGTTAATCGTTATATTATTACTTTTAAAGCCTCGTAAAAATATATGATTGAATAAATAGAGATATGAATGTAAAATTTAGTTTCCAAACTAGAGCAGACCAGTAGTTAAGTAGTTTTTAAAATTGGATAAATAAATTTTCTAATATTCAAGACGGTGGAAAGACCTTAAGCGGTATGACTCAGTAAGGCTTTTTACTAACGAAGCTATATTATTATTTCATATAGAAATAAATGCACAGCATATCTCTATACCACTCTTCATACAGACCATACATTTCATACCCATCACTTGTTGCAATGATTTTGTTTTGAAAAGATATATAAGTAAGTTGTCTTTTCCATATGATATAGTAAAGATTTTTATCTGAAAGAGTTTTGAAAAAGGTCATATTATCGAACGTACCTACTCATTTTATATTTGTAACATTTTATTACGTTCAACAAAGTGGGTACAGGTCAGTTAGTTATTTTAGGTCATAGTTTTAGCACTCCATCTCATAGATAAAACGCTTGAAAACCGCTCGTATACAAACAACCTAAGTGTCGTAAGCGTGACCGGCTTACTTAAGAGTGATTCATTTCTATTTTATATTCCAGCCGCTGGCGCAACGCTGGCTTAATAAGTGGGTTCGAATCCCATTGGAGGTAAGGAAAGTGTAGTTATAGTGCATACAAGGAGACTACTAATTTAGCTGGACTAGCTATGATAGCTTAGGCCTTAGATACCTAATTTAATATGATCAGATATCATAGTAAGTGGAATACTAGCTGACTAACTTTGTCCGATCTCAACAATATTTTTGAACATTTTTCATTGCTACTCCGATCTTATTGGACGTAGCGTGATGCCTTTATTGAGTTTATAGCCTTCCTCGATAAATGGAATATTCAACATAAAATACATTTTCAATTCGATCACTAGTTCCCGAGTCTTCTCGTTCAACTAACTAAACTTAACAAATTCAGCAGTTTTGTGCAACATACTTATTATGGAGAATTTTTTTGTTTGTAAATGGATGGAGTAAATCTCTACAGGTAAATTAGCTTGGAGAAATTTTTGCATATTATGTAGTGGTGTGTATATTACTCAGATCTTAGAGCGCGTTTCCACT
>CAJQZM010014535.1:1176-15350 GCA_907164665.1 Colias nastes
GTGACTGATATAGTGATCTATCAACGCACAGCCCAAACCACTGGACGGATCGGGCTAAAATTTGGCATGCAGGTAGGTATCCCCTAAGAAAAGATTTGGATCAATTCTACCCCCAAGGGGATTAAATAAGGGATGAAAGTTTGTATGAAACTATGTCAATTTTATACCGATCGGGCTTAGACTTTGCATGCATAAAGCTACTATGACGTAGGCATTCCCTAAGTAAGGATTTTGATAAATTCCACCTCTAAGGGGATAAAATATGTGATGAAAGTTTTGTAGTTTTGTAGGCCCTAAGTTTTTACATACGCTAAAAAAAAGTACCAAAGCCGCAAAAAATATACCTAATTAATATTAATACTTCTTAACGCGAGCGAAGCCGCGGGTAAAAGCTAGTTTAATATAATACTGAAGATCCAGCAAGAAAATTCACAACTAGCGGTCCTCCACGGCTTCGCTCGTAGTATATTTAAATATACCCTATAGAACTCAAGGATCACGTCGGTCCTATAGTTCTTGAGATTCGCGTGTTCAAATGAACAAACTTTATAGTATTATTATGATTATAATATGTAGCTGTGCCCCGCCATTTTACCCGCATTGCTGCGATCCTATTAATCTCAACGTGATAATAATATGTTGTCTTATAGCCTTCCTCGCTAAATGGGCTATCTAAGACTGAAAGAATTTTGCAAATCGAATACATAATTCCTGAGATAAGCACATTCAAACAAAAAATCTCTTTAGGTTTATAGTATCTCTATCCCTATATATATTATATATAAAATTCTCGTGTCACAATGTTAGTTACCACTCTCATGAAATATTGTGTGCATATGGGTAGGTCTGAGAATCGACCAACATCTATTTTTCATTCCCATAAGTGACAAAACGGCAGAACAACGTTTTCCGGAATAGCTAGTTGTATATAGATTTTTCATACAACACAATAATCCCCAACAAGTACTTAAGCGTGTTTATCTAACATGAGAGTCTGGTAATTAAGCAGTTACTTAGCGTTAAGTGTTCCGCATTAGTAAGTAAAAGAAAATCGACAATTAAGCCAAATGTCAGCGACTGCTAAGTGCGCGCTGGGGACACTTGCCCGTCCGGTCGAATGTAGTTCTTAGCGAATGGGTTGTGCTTACATTTGGAATAAAATTTAGGTTATTGGATGTTTGTTAATGTTGTGAAATTAATAAAAGTAACATACATTTTTAAATGTCATATATTATATTGAATGTTTGCAGTGGTTGGGTTTTAGACTTCGTTGAGATTTTTTTTCTGACAAAGATACGAAAAAATCTATATAGGAAAAAGGTAGCATTTATTTTCTTATAGTTTAAAGGTAATAAGTATAGGTGCATGACAAAACTACCATTTATGAAATAAAAGATCCACTTTTCAAGTTATAGTTAAAACTCAAACTCATTAAAATCAAACTACATCACTGTCCACATACACCTATATTTACCGAAACCAACCACAAAAATGTCAGCAAATTCGCAGAACCCCAACACAATTAAACCTTTTAAACCGCTGTAAATTCTTTGAAAGCTGAACTGCAGGCTTCAAAAGGCCGAAAAAAACCTGACCACGAAACGTCCGCGTTTCAATCAAAAATGGCGAATTTCAACGTTTAAAACGTATAACAGTCAAAGAGGTCGAATTGAAAGGAAAAAAAAGTTGTAAAGTTGAGTGATATTTCAAAAGCAGCTGCGACGAAGTTTATTTTAAAGTCAGCTCGCGATGAAATAATGCGTGGACTTGGCTATTAAGTGAGGATGCGAGAGATTTATACCCTTCTGCGAGTTACGGGTGCACTCGGTTTTTGCGAATCATTTCGACTTCATTGCGCGTGTGCTTTACTGATCAGGAATAATATTGCTGAGTTTGTTTAAAATAATACTCTGCTTTAAAGCTGCCAAAAGATGGCAACAAAGAATATTAACTGAGTTTATATTTTACATATTTTGTTTATGTTTTCTTGCTTAATTACAAGCGTAGGTGATTGTTTGCTTAACACCTGATAATATAGATTGATGATATTATTGTTATACAGACTTATACTACCATCAACATGATAAATTGTGTATCAATGTATGGAATCCTATCTACTTTTATTAGAGTTATAAAAGTAGTAAAAAAAGTAGCAAGTAAAAAGCATACAAAATAACTTTGTTTTTTTCATATTCACCAGGAATCGAACAAAAAAAGCCGGGATCCTCCGCTAACGTGTGCACCATTCTTCGCATACAGCCATTTCTATCAAGGACTAGTTACATTCAGTATTGCTATATAATATATATTGCAAAAGTTACTCATCCTGTTTACCTACGACTCACTAGTTATTCATATTGGTATAATATATAAAAAAGGATCTGCAAAAGATTTATACCAGAAACATAATGACAAAGCCGCAGCCATCGGTCACGGCCATAAGGATCGGTTACAATATCCTAAAGGCGTGAACACATTAGGCCATCAATCAATCACCGGGACGGGGGCGAGTGAGCACATGACCTTATCGAGCTATGTATGTGTCTTTTTTTGTTATTGTGGAAGGTCATTATGGTGCAGTGGACTTAAATCTGAAATAATAAGAGATAACGAGCTGATCCCAAAAAAAGAAAAACAGTTGGTGGTTTAGCTGGTACAAATCGATTGTTTAAAATTAAAAAGTATTTTTATTTTATCCATTTTGTAATACAGATAAAGTAGAAATGAAATTGTATTTAACGTCTATAATTATATTTTGAACAAAATGGTTTTCTTTTGTCCTTTAGGATAAGCCAAACCTTATGAACCAGTCGTCAACATCTCGCTTCGATTTTAAGTAAAATTTCATGTCTCTTTATCGAATAAAGAGAAAATGCATCGGTTCTCAATCTATTTGCTCTGCAGGTAATCAGTCTGTTCTGCTACACTTTGATTTTTCTAATAACCTGTTCATTGCATCAATAGATTTAACGGATATAAGAACTTATAACGTTATTGGTTTTGTCTTATATTAAATTGAAATAAAAACGAAATATGATTTTCATTTTCTTTTAATATAGCAATGGCACAAAAAAGTGGTTAGAACATAATAGATGTCATATTATTTATATACTATAGACATTATACATACCAAATAATATAAATAATTAACTAACTACAAAAAACAGTTGATTTAAGAAACTATATATAACAATAAAAAATAATGAAATTGCAAACACTTGCTTGGTTCGTTCGTCATTTTTGAAAGAACTTATATTCGAGGTTACACGCAACACCCACGTGTATCTATTTTTAGATTGAATGTAGAATTTTGAATTCTATTTCCATAATAATAGAGATATTTTTATAAAACTCGACGAACTGCTTAAAGCGGCACTCAAGATCTGACCTCTTCCTTTACTGTAGAGACTCTTATCTTGGATGACATCTCGGAACATTAAAACTATTTATTTTAATGCAAATAAAATTTAAGTGACCGCTTTCGGCTATTTCTGTAAAAATCACTTAGAGAAAATTGTAGAAAATATTGTAGACGTTATTTTGGCAAGTTGTTTATATTTTTGTGTAGGTAATGCACGATTCTGATAGAAATTTTTGAGTTTGAACTTTGTATTATTGGCCAATTTCTATTGTATCTTGTTTTCATTTTGTAAGGTCCATTTTATTTAGGGCTAGTTTATGCTATAATAGGTATATCTTTCTTTTTATTTTACTCTATAGTGGTTCAGGACATTTACCTATGCATTGCATATTTTATTTTAAGAGCGTCAGTGTGTATAAAACATCTCGATGTTCTATATAACTCGTTAAATCCTAGCAAAAGATACAATTTTCACGTAAAAAAAAATGCTGAAGATTGTAATTTTCTATAACCATTATATTATTCATAAAAAATATGACTACTAATACTGTCCAAAACCATCGAACCACATGGTCCCGATTAAATAGAAAACACAACCTTTATCGGTCCAATAACACTATTAACAACAACAGATCACAACGAACCGAACATTGTATTAATTATAAACAAAATTTGTTTCCACTACATTGCTGCTTTTATTCATGAGATTAAAAGAACACGGTTTGAAACACAGAAGTACGCACGGCTCAACCCGAAAATGCCATTTGAATTCATACGCGGTAAGTGTCGGGTTCTGTAACGTACAAGATAAACATCCAACAAAAGAAAGGTTCGGAAATTCCCTTTCTTCATTCCGCAACCTTTTTCTCAATGGGTCAGATTGTATAGATATTGATAAAAGCGATCGAAGTTTGGGTCGAATTCGCAAAGTAGCCAGAACCGTGGGTTGCTTAATGAAAATCGTCGGGCATTTTTTCAGTGGAATTTCATGGAGTTTATATAGATACGATGAATGCATGAAGAAACAAATATGTGAGGAGATTGTTACAGCGTTTTCTAAATGCCCTTGAAAGTTAACAGGTTCTAAATTTTTATAATAAGGTTTGTTTTTAAGTGTATTTAATTGTTATTTTATTAACGTCAATTGTCAATTAATCCTGCCAATCAGTTTTGTACTACGTCGTTAATTACAGAGGTTCTGGAACACAAACGTACAGGTTTTAACGAAAAATTGAGTGACAATCTCTTAGTATTGATATTTCAAATTACATCAGGAACGTTAAGAAAAAAAATTAACTACCTCTCAGTTTTTATTTTAGAAAAAAGATAAATAGCCACACTTAAAATGTTCCTATTTCCTCGCTTTTCCGTGTAAAGCAAATACACGTGGCATCATTATCTCTAGTTTGCTGTTCTTGTTGCTTTAAAAATAAATAATACGATGTACAATATAATAGAAGAAATATAAAAGGGAACTTAAGATTATAATTTTTTAAGGTATGATAAATGTATCGGAAGAAAAAGCTATGATATAGGAAAGGTATTAATTATATTATACTAGCTTCCGCCCGCGGCTTCCCCCGCGTGGTGTTTTGATAAAACGTAGCCTAGATGTTTTTTCTAGGGGCTAAAGATTGTCTGTGCCAAATTTCATCAAAATTGGTTGAGAGGTTTAAGTGGGAAAGCGTAACAGACAGACAGACAGATAGACAGAGTTTATTAGTAGAGATAATAATACGAAATATACAAATCAAAACTAGAATTTAAGTCTTTGCTCGTTTACATAAATGCACGCATTATACGTTTGTATTTTTGTTTGATTTTAACAAGAACAAGGTAAATTGTCTTCAGAAATTAAACATATTAAGGTGGATTTGGTCCGTGACTTTTTATAGTATTATGAAATTAATCGTATTTTAATCTCATTCCTTATAGAATAGGTACTAGCTTTCCGCCCGCGGCTTCGCCCGCGTTTTAATAGAAAATCCCGCATAGTTCCCGTTCCCGTGGGATTTCCGGGATAAAACCTATTCTTTGTTTTAATCCAAGTTACCCTCTATATGTGTGCTAAATTTCATTGTAATCGGTTCAGTAGTATTTGCGTGAAAAAGTAACATACACATACATCCATCCTCGCAAACTTTCGCATTTATAATATTAGTAGGATAGGAAAACAAAAAGTCATAACATTATGAAATTAATCGTATTTTAATCTTATAAAAACATTATTTCCTATCACTATCAAATCTAAATTCAGCCAGATAATATAAGATGATTATGTGGGCTTCATAATACAGCAGCTTGTCGACCGGTGTAGCTAACGACTGAGCTATATTAAACGTTTGATATATTCTCTGACCGCATCCTAAGTTCGTATGTTTATGTTTTAATCGTAAACAATCGGGCTTATAATGGGATTGGGATAGTTTAAATTTACTGTTTATTTGTTATTGGTTGTTGTTAATTGGATTATGGGTTGAATTTATAATTTAGGATAGGATTTTAATAAAATGCTTTGAATGTAGTTTTTGTGACCATACAATACCTACTTATTAATACTGATATTTCATTGCGCTAAATTCAACTGATATAAATACTCATAGTTTATTAGTATAAACTTAAAACTTTATGGAGGCTTTGATACAATACGAACTTTGAATGATAATATCAAAATAAATAAAAGTTACACTGTACTCTAACTAATTATTATTAGTGCAACAATGGTTCGTATAAAACATTAAAAATACCGTCCGCTTATAATTCAACAAAATGAACTTGACAAAAATATCACTGAAAATGTTCAACAAAATACCCGAACATTATAAAGGTCCATATTTCAGCGAATATTATCCGAAGCAAATAAAACCGATAAATTAGGGCAGCTCGTATTTGTAAACAGCTATAAATTAATTACCCCGGTTATCCGGGCGCGAATTGATAATAATTAGTTTATATCCTTGACCGTACCCGGTATAAGATGGTCAATTCGTTTCATTTGGATTATAGTTGAATAATTTAAGCGTAAATTTTGTTGAAAAACGTCTGTATTTTTTTGACGTTAATGGATTTTACATTTAAGGAAATGGTTACATTTTTCAGTGAATTTATGAATTTTTTATGGGAATTTACGAACTTGTTACGCGTAGATAAAAAAATATAATTTACTTAATATAAAATAGAACACTGAACACAGTGCGATTCAAAAGTCATGTGAATACATAAATAGTCCTCTGCCACAGCTGTGTGTTCGTGGTAACCTTATAAACGACTGCACCGCTTTTCATTATGTTTTCACTAATGGATAGCGCGGTTGTCAAGAAAATTTTCTACATATAAACGTATTTTTTTTTAGAAAACGCGGGCCTAACCGGGGTGGAAAGCTAGTAACTTATATAATACAAACATAATAATATTATTATTTCATGCTACGGATCTTCATGGACTTAAACTATTATTATTATATATAGATTATAGGTACATTTATTGGATTAAAAAATACTTTATAGCAATAAATAATTTTCATGCATTCATTCATTTCATTAATATTTATTTATACTCATAATTAACAATTTAAATATTTCTGTAGTTACAATTATCCTCCGAGTTGTAAGATTATTTCGTTAGCAACGCAATCAAAAATGCAAAATAGAAATGACTCTTTCAACTGCTAAATCCGCAATGTTCTAAAATAAATCCTTAATGTCTTTATAAAATTTTTAAACTATAACAACAATTTGAAGCCTAATAATATTTAATTAACGATATTTTATTATTGTTTATTATTATTCAGCCATGGCTGTCCCACTGCTGGGCAAAGGCCTCTCTTCCCTTCGTCCACGTCTTCCTATTGTGAGCAAATTTAGTCCATTCCTTGCAATGAGCGTCCAGTTCGTCTCGCCATCTGATTTTGGGCCTTCCACGCAGCCTTTTTCCATTGTCGGGGATCCACATAGTAGTGGAAAAAAAAAATTAATGATAGATAGGTACCTACTTTTTTATATACGGTGTGGAATTTCGATAGGCCCTGGAGGGAAAGTACTTTAAGAGGAGGCTCCCTTTCTCATTTCTGGCACTGAGAGACCGGTTACGGTACTAGACGCTAATACAGCCGTAATAAAGTTGAATATCGCGTGCGCTCTTTGATCGCGTTCGAGCTCGAAAAGTAAGTCTCAATTCTTATTTCGTTTATAACTAAAGTAATAATTGATCTAGAGAAAAAATATCTTGGTCTTCAATAGTAAACTCTATTTTCTTACTGTTAACATTTATTTTAGACATAAAGTCCAAGTAAATCTTAAAAAAAATGTAATAATCCTTAAAAAAGGCATCATTTTTGAATAAAAATTGAATCGAGCGAAAATGTTAGAATTATGTTTCTGTCTTGTACATCGAAAGAAAAAGACCCAATAAATCATATACTAAATTTCCATTTTGATTGTATGTGTGACTGTTTCAGAATATTGATGCAAATTCACATAAAATTTAGGGAGCTTGCCCTTAAATACTGCAGATAGCAAATTCTGTTGAAAGGAAACATTCCTTTATTTTTTAAAATAAATAGAACGTGTTTCAAAGATTTTCGAAAATTCACTTGCTTCGACTGGGAATCGAACTAACTAAAAATTAAAAAAGTCATTTCATTCTTCAAATCGACAGAAATAATGCTAAAGATTATTGTTTATTTCTCGTAAAAATTATAATAATTCATATTCTAAATCTAAATAATATCTACTATACTTAGTTATTTCACTACACACTGCTAGTTGAAACCTCGTCTTAATAGGCATAAATGGCTTAACTTGACACTTGCCATTAAACCCTCTTACTTATAATAACTATATAATGAACATACTCAATAGATAATATATTAAGATGTTTAATACATTTATGCGTTAATGGTTTAACATTAAAATAATGTCGTAGTACTTACTTACTTACTTACTATCTGGCACGGTGATCCCAGTGGGTCTTATCCTCCGACAGCGACAGACGCCAAATGTCGTAGTAGTCAATATTAATTAAAAATTATAATTACTGACTACTAATATTGTATCAAAAGTAGTTTGAAACATAGTATACATAGTATATAACTATATAGTTTATTAATAAACTGAGGTTTTATATAAAACTTTACCAATACAAACTGTTTTAAATCGTTCTATAACTCGTTGAAACGAGTTTAAAACTATTAACATCGTTACATATTTAGACCGATACAAAGAAAACAAAAATAGACATGCCTTAGTTAAGTATTTATTTCACAATATTATGTGATAATAAATTATTATTTATTTAACTTGTTTTCTCACATATTATTGAGAAAATAAAAGTTAAAATATTATCATACAAACGTCGACCTTATGGCTCAAAACCATCTCTACCAGGTAACTTACAATAATTATTATCAATTAATATAATATACATTCTATATTATTATATTACATTACAAACACTGCAATATAGCATCCACATAAAAAAAACAGAATCGTATAACCCATCCATCAAAATGACGTCACAGCTAAATTTGGTCAAAAATTTTCTAAACATTACACAGACCTAGTCACTCGAAGTCCCACAAAAAGTAGTCGAGTCCGGTCCTCAATTAGCCCGTTAAAGCATAAGATAAGCCTTGCCTTTTATTTCTTAAGCTTAATCACGCCTTTACTGCGGAATATTCTTTGGTTTACAAAGGAACCTTTGTAGCGACTTGCTTATAATTTTCTTTCGATTTACATTCTTTTTCTTAGTTCTGGCTAATGTAGGTATTTTTTCTAAAACATTTCACGGAGCGGTCTAATGAATTCGCAAGTCGCTTTATGTGTTAAATTGGAATGTGCTTTTCAATTGTGGTTTGAGGATTTAGAAATATATTTAAAAGTATGTTAAATTTAGACACTCAATTTTCTTAGCGTCTATGTAAATTATAACTTAACATTTATAGACGTAGTTAATTAGAACATAAACAGATTCATTTTGTTCCAAAACTATCTAATCAATGTTATTGCGGATAGAATATAATTTCCATATGCAAAACAAAGTAATAGCCAGTTATCAAATCATTTTTCTATTAATTTTAGGTATCATTCTATAATATATAAGTAGCATTTTTCTTGTCACTGTCCACTTGTCCAGAACAATTATCTCCAATAATAGCTGATGAGAAACTATTAGAAAAAGCAAATATAACTCACGGACAAATTCTTTCTTTTATCCAGTAAATTGTTCCCACATCGTCTCCGAGCGGCTCTTTGTTACAATACCTTATTGTTCCTCGCTATTGGGTTAATCACATACACTTGTTTAGACTATCGAGAAGTATATTGTTCTATTTATAGATATAACAATAAATGGTACCTAGTGATAAAAAATATTATATTAGGTACGGGATAAAAACTAGGAACGTGTCTTGAAAATGTTTCAACACGGCTCTGAATCTCTACGAAGAAAAAATTTTACTTTTCTTATTTTGTTTGTTTTTATCTTTGTCACATTAGAATTTTAAGGCCTACAACCGCATCAGGAGCTTCTAATTATACTCACTGAAGAAGCAAGATATCCTCGGAAAACGATAAAGTCTCACAAAAACAGTGTTAATTTTTGTTAGCATTAAAATATTTATTAAGAGACAATCCAAACAATGAGCGACCCAAATTCAAAGGCGGATCGCAGTAAAATTTTTAACGTTACAAAGATCAATATAAATTTGGTATTCCGCAGATGATTCGAGAGCTTGGATCGATGCCAAATTGGATACCCGTTAAACTTAACAATCATTATCATTTGTAATTTAATCTAGAAATTGAATTAACGCTAACTGGGACATTACAATTGTGAAATCCCCTAATCAGAATATTAATCTGGCAAACTAGCAAAGACACAAATTACAACGCTATGAATATGTATGTGGGGCGCTCAATACGTAAGCGTTGACGGGGACTCGATAGACCTCGCCGCGGTCGCTCTGACGACCTTTTGTGTCGAGCTGTTTAGATGCTAGCCTTTGTTCCGGGAAACAATTGCAAATCAAAATCTGTGGCAGTTTTGTGATTGTGGCCCTGTCCGCGACTACATTGTCGCATCTCAATGATATGGGAATCAGATAATAGATGCCTAATCTGTATGTTGTGGAAAGCGATAAATATTTATTGAAATATATATAGATATTGGTGCAAACTATCTAAATAAGCCCAGACCACTAGAAACGGAGGCAAGTTGAAAAATAAATGTTTGTTTAAGAAAAAACTGTTATTTTAAATTGAAACAGAGGCTATAAAAATAGATAATTTCCTACAATTTAACTTTATAAATCAATTTTATTTCATTAAAAAAAATCAATATAGAAACTCTTGATCATGATCGTAGGCATGAATATATATCTTTATTCAAAAGGTTTTTCTTAGAATCTTATATTTCTAGGAATTTAATACACTATCGCTTATTAACCTCCACTTAACCTTGATAATTACGAAACCGCAATTTTCAAGCTGTGATCTCTTTAGCATGTAACAAGCATGTGCAAACTAATAATTAATTATGAATTAGAAGCATTTCTCAGTATCAATAACTGATGTGGTCTTGAACGGTTGTTTCCAGGAAATTTGGAAACTAAACGTAATTGTTTAGACATTTTGGTTATTCAATTATACCGCGTTATTTCATGTAGTTGTGAAAATTCGACATTAGTAACACTAACACTAGGCAATAAGAGCAAAAATAATTGTTAACATAAACATTGCATTTTTTGTAACTACATTCTAGCAAATAAATATAATATGAATTTGAATATTTGCAGCATAAACAAATAAATGATATGAATCAGGTAAGTATCTAAGTATAGATGCGATTTTCATTACAAGTAGTAAAGCGAGCTGTTATTAACACATTTTTATTTGAGCACTGAACTCATAATTGCTTCAATATGTGAAAAGATGATTTTCGATATGTTTGTGAAATTTTACTTTGAATATAGAGCCAATGATAATTCAAGCCATCAATTTATTAAAAAAAAAGAGCGTGTGTGCTGAACACACGTGTCAGAAGTGAAACTTCTTTGACAAGATTCAAAGATACCAATATCGTCGCCTTACTCCATGACGTGGCGGTATTGCCATGACCTAGAAATTTTACTCTCAACGCGCCTATAGAAGTTTCACTTCAAAAATCTTACGACATGAGTTAACGCTTCTTCTCCTACCAGCACAAATGTATGCAGTCCCCGCGTAGCAAACTTCAGCCATCGGGCGCGCCTCGGACGTTAAATCTTTGATATCATTCCACGCACATGACGCTAATCAAATAATTCCTTGCAATGCGAAACACGAAGCCCGTGGAACCCTAAATCATAACTATGCAATTGGTTTAATTTTGAGTTGGGCTGCAATATGCGTGGGTTAGTTTAATAGGCCATAGCTTGTAATGTGGTTCTGTAAGAGGCACATTCTCTTGATTGTTTTTCATTGATGTAATTGTATTCATTACAATACATTATACAGCTTATTTAACTTAATCCCAAGTTTGGTTTTATCGTATCTTCTACTATTACTATTCTATTTCCAAGAAAAAATCGATGAATGTTTGTTTCCCATTCACAACTAAAACAACTGATCCGATACGTATGATATTTTTCGTTCAGAGGCTACATTTCACATGGATACTACGAAACCTAATAAAAAATCGAGATTCCGATAGATATATCTATAATGCGTGTCCTTGTAACAATACTACTCCTTTAAACGAAGCACATCTGTATGAAATTTAGTTCATAGTATATATTATACACGTATGGGTACTACATAGCCTCCTGTAACGTCAGGATTTCCCGAGATAAAACTATAATGTGTACCCTTGCAACAATACAAACGCTTAACTAACCACGCACAAAAACATCATATTAATTACACGTTAACAATTTGCAACAATAATTGATAATTAAGAACAAGCGAGTCCTCATTAAGAAACGCAAACGTAGAGCCGGATTATGGCTCGCTAGTGTAAATTGCAACAGAATTAATCTTGCAGAGATAGTTGAAATGCAATTAGGAAACGAGTGACGCCTTTCCAACGGCTCGGATGGTACACTGCTGGACAGAGGGAAGGATACGTGTTTAGTTTATGGTGTTTATAATAGAGTAGGTACGCATTTATATTTTGTAAAACTGAAATGAAATATCTTTTATTTTTTGTTATCTATTGTAAAAGAATAGACGGTTGGATCATTTTTTATAATTGTTTGTTTTGTTGTTTAAATTAGTACGATGCAGAAATCATTAGATATACGTTCTGGTGATAATCTGTATAATGAACTAAAAAATAGGGTTCCCTTTATATACATTTGTAAGAGAAATGCAAATTCTAATGTTTAAAAATAGCTTGAATATCAATTATAGATGGTGATATACTATGTATTTCTTCTGATATTTAATAGCAAAAAGATAAAATAATACAAATCGTAAAATTGTCGTTTACTTCTTGAACATTAATTAATTTATTCACCAATTCACTTTCATCCAACTTAAACACTAAACCCTCAACAATTTAAGCCATAAAATGATAAAGATCAACACAACCGCTATCAATAAAAAAGTTTCATTAAAAATTAAAAGTTGTGCCGTAAAAGTTGTCCCGCAGTGTACACTCGACAATAACGAGTTCGCAAAGAGCTGTATAATTGCAGCACTCTTTTGACTGTTTGTTTGTTATTGTTTTGGACACGGAACGTCTTAGTTATGATCAACACTCGACGTCGTTCTTGATACTGGTATTCTTTCTTGAAATCCTGCTATGTTTTTAGTGTTGTTTTTTAAGATTTGGTTGTGGATAGTTGATACTTTAGGTGATAAACTTTTGAGTGGATTTTCGAATCGATCTATTTCTTTAGGGATCTATGTTGATGAAAAAAATTACAAATGTGAAAGCGAGAATTGTAAATGTAAAAATTAGAACTCCAATTTACTATTTACCTGAAAATCAATTACAAAAAACTACTTACAATCTCAAACTTATCATTAATAATTTTTTATTTATCAATCACTATCACACCAAATCAATTATCTATCGTACGTAAAATTAAAAAAAAACCCCCCGTTAACCTCCACTCACATTAAAAATCCGCCCAAATCCAACCAAATTCTTCGTATTTACATTATCCAGCATCTTCGTTAATTCGTTGTCTCGTGACTGACGGGACCATTTATCAGCGTGCCTCAACGTGACAAGCCGACACGCTGAATATTGATCACTGACCTATTGAAAACTTGCAACTTTACCGGATTATGTTGGAACACGATAAGCCGACTTGACGCTCCCACGGTAATAGATTTTAAAAGTTTAAATTCGCTTGTGTTTAAGGCGTTTTCGTTTTGATCCGTTTAATGCAGGGTATTTTAATGAGTATGCACTGAAACGTCGTGCTTGACTTGATTGAGTATAAGCAAAATAGTTAGGCATTAATCTATATCTATATATATAAAACTCAAAGGTGACTGATATGGTGATCTATCAACGCACAGCCCAAACCACTGGACGTATCGGGCTGAAATTTGGCATGCAGGTAGATGTTAGGACGTAGGCATCCGCTAAGAAAGGATTTCCCGAAATTCTTGCGGGAACGGGGAAAAACGGGGATGCACGTACAAATTCGTGGGCGGAAGCTAGTTGTAAATAAAGAAAGTAGAAATTTGACTCTATCAAAAAATTTGCTAGCGCAATTCAAATAACCAATGCTTGCCTGTTACTATAAGCTTAGAAAATATGCAGAATTAGTTCTACTTTTTACCCGACTACGGCAAAGCAAAAGGAGGGTTATGATTTTGAC
>CAJQZM010014541.1:1018-33163 GCA_907164665.1 Colias nastes
ATAGAGCTGCGTATACTTGTGTTTTCCGTCGAGCACTGTCGGGTTTGCGGCCTCTGCCTCGATCGCGCTGGCTTCGTTCACCCTTCCTCGTAGTTTCAGTATTCCGTCTTCGTTTAAAGCGACACTTAATCCCGCTAGCGGACCTTGATCTTTTTCAGTGAGCGGGTCTCCTCGCTGTAGTATCGCTATCTCTTTTCCGTACGTTGCTTGTTGCGCTAGTTTCACAAGTAGGTTTTCCGCGGCGCGTAGGTGGCGCGCACTCAATATTGTATATTTTCTTTCTTCATTGTTCGGACGCGAGACGATTTTCTCTTTGTTCTTTTTCATATTTCTTTTCCATGTCGCGTCTTTCTCTTCGTTTTTTCTTGTACGTTTTCGACGTGTTGCGTTGACGAGTTGTTTGGGGCGACGGCAGAGTTCGATGAATTGCAGTACGCGGGCCGTTGTGCGCACTAGCCGGGTCCATTTTGAGAAGCGCTCGAGGTCGATGAACGCGGGGGCGGTGTCCGACGAGTTCAACGCGCCGCATTTTTCTTTTTCTTCGCCCGTGTTGATGATGATGTTTTCTCTCTTTTCAACCGGCCAGTCGCATTCTTCATAGCGGAGGAAGTCTGGACCGGTGAACCAACGATGTTGCGGGTCGAAGTCAGCGGGGGTGTTGCGTGTAGCGTCGTCCGCCGTATTGTGCGCCGTAGGGACCCAGCGCCATTCATCCTTTTTCGTGAGATCTTCTATTTCGGCTAGTCGATGCGCTACAAATGTCTTGTATGTGCGGGGCTCGCCGCGTATCCATGCGAGTGCTGTTCTCGAGTCGCTCCAATACACTTTTCGCTCGAAGACAAAGTCGTGGCCTTCCTCGACTGTTCGTGTGAGGCGTGCTCCGAGCAGGGCGGCCTGCAGCTCCAGACGTGGAATTGATACCGGTCTCGTGGGTGTGACTCTGCTTTTCGCGGCGGCGATCGCGATGTGTATTGATCCGTCGGCGCGCTTCGCTCTGATATACACGACTGCTGCGTACGCTTCTTCGCTGGCGTCCACGAATGTGTGTATCTCTCTCTCAGCCGCGGGTTCGTAGTCGTAGCAGCGTGGGATGCGGAGCGCGTCGAGATGTTGTATATTCGCCACCCAGTTTTCCCAGCGATGTTGTAGCGCGTCGGGAATGAGGTCGTCCCAGCCGGTGTTGTACTTCCACGTATCTTGCATTATCCTTTTCGCCGGTGTGAGGATGGGCGCGATGAGGCCGAGTGGGTCGAAGACCGACATGATGAGACTGAGGGCTTCTCTCTTTGTAGGTGTTCGCTTATTTTCGATTATTTCTTGTGGTACACGTTTCGTGTTAACACGAAAGCCTATGTAGTCCTGCTTCACATGCCAAAGTAGCCCTAGTGTTCGCTCTGTCTCGCTCCCGCCGATCTCGACGGTGGTCGCCCCGGTGTCCGTAAAGTTTCTTATCGCGTTTTCTTTGTTCGACGCCCACCCACGCAGCTCGAAGCCGGCGTATCGATGTATGCGATCGACGTGCGCCGTTATCTCCCTTGCTTCATCTTCGGTCGCGTAGCTATGTATATAGTCGTCCATATAATGGTTCTCTTGAATCGCGCGTGCGGCTGCCGGACTCTCGTTCGCGTGTTCTTGCGCGTTTCTATTCTTGATGTAGAGTGCGGTGCACGGTGATGAAGAGGCGCCGAAGATGAGCGATGTCATACGATATTCATCGGGCGGCCCGTCGTCGCGTCGGTCGCCACGCCAGAGGAAGCGCAGCGCGTCACGGTCTTCTTCTATAATTTTTATCTGCATGAACATTTCCTTGATGTCGGCGGACACGGCGATTGGATGTTGACGGAACTTCATGATGACGGCGGGCAGAGATTGTAGCAGGTCGGGCCCGGGCAGCAGCATATCGTTGAGAGAGCGGCCGTGTGACTTAGCGGCCGCGTCGTGCACCAGACGAATCTTTGCTTTGTCCGGGTTGATCACTGGAAAGTGCGGGAGGTACCACACTCTCCCGCCGGTGGGCGGAGTCTGCGCCTTCTCTGCGTAGCCGGACGAGAGTAGATTTTCTATTCTTTCTTCATATTGTTTCTTCAGCTCTCCGTCTTTGTCCAATTTCTTTTCTAATGTCTTCAATCTTTTCAATGTGTCGCCGTAGTTGTTCGGTGTATCTGCGGACTCGTCTCTCCATAGGAGTCCGGTTTCATATCGGCCGGACGGCAGGCGTTGACTTTTCTTTTCCAATATGTTGAGTGCCTGCTGCTCCGGGTCGCTGCGCTGTCGTTTGGGTTCGATGCCGATGGATTCCAATTCGAAGTATTTCTTCATCATATTTTCGAGTGTGTCGGGTGACTTCTCCGCTTCCGAGAGATGAGAACAGAACAAAACTGGGTGCTTGTTTGATGAGCGGCAGCCGTGCAGGACCCATCCTAATAATGTCTTCGATGCGACGGGCTGATTCCTCTTGCCGTGCCGTAGTTTTCGTGTTATTATGAGCTCCCAGTTGTCTTGTCCTATCAGCAGCTTCGGTGTTGCATTTTCATACAGCAGGTCGTCTTGCAGGTCGTGCAGATGGTTGCAGCGGGCGATGTCACTCTCGCGGATGGACTGCGTGAATGCGTGGAGTTGGTGCACGGTGCGGGCGTTGTCTAATACGTATTCTTTTTCTTCATGTCGTCCTCGTACTCGTGCCTTCACTCTCTTGCTGAATTCGTGCTCGTTCTCGTGTCCATTCACGCCTTGAATTGTGATGGACTCGCGTGGCCCGTCGAGACCCAGCTGCTCTGCAAGCGCCGTTTCGATGATGGTCACCGTGCTTCCTTCGTCGAGCAGCGCGTACGTGTCGCATTTTCCTTTCGGTCCCATGATGGTGATGGGAGCGATCTTCAGATACGCGCGGCGGCGCGTAGGTTGTTCCGACGTAGCGCTGTTGATGTTTATCGCTGACACGAGGACTTTCTCTTCACTGGCTTGCGGTTGAGTTGTCTCTTCGTTTTTCTTTTCCGCTGTCTTTGTATGATGGAGCATCTTGTGGTGCTTCATGGTGCACCCGTTGAGGCCGCATGGACGAGCGCGGCATGTTGCTCGTTGATGTTTGCTTCGCAGACAGCGGAAGCACACTCGATATTTCTTCGCTATTTCCCATCGTGTATTTACGTCGCTGTTCGTAAATTGTCGGCACTCGACGAGTTTGTGCTCTCGCTCGCACATCGGGCATCGTGTTTCTCGCTCGCTCGCGTCGTTCGTTGCGTAGGTGCGCTCCGTCCTTTTCCTTGTTTCTGTATCTAATGGAGCGTAACTGGAGCACTTGTCTGCTTCTTTATTCAGGAACTCTGCGAGCTTTTTCAGTAGCGGTGTCTTGTCGCGTTCGTCGGCAGCGAAGTCGTACCATTTATTTTTCATGATCGGTGTCAGCTTTTCCAGTACCTGCCGCAGCATTTCTGGGCTGTGCAGGTATTCTTGTTTTCTTAAAACTTCGACGGTGGCGACGATATTCGATATTTTATTTGCGAATATGCAGATGTCCCGCGGGTTGTCCGATACTCGTGGCAGCGATTTAATTTTTTCCATTTCGCCCAGAACGAGCGCGTCTGGGCGGCCGAACCTTCTCTGCAGGGCTTCGATGATCTTCTCGGGTCCGGTGTGTGATATGAGTAGGGCGGTGACGGCTTCTAGGGCTGCTCCTTTCAGCGCCTTCCTCAATCGTGCGACGTTTTCTCCGTCGGTGAATCCCTCTTCAGTTTCTTCATACGATGCCTTGAACGATAGCCACTCGTGGCTGGAGCCGGTGAACGTTGGTAGTTCACCGCCGTATCTTATTACTTTTCTTTGGCTTCTTGCGACTTCGTTGAAGGCGGTTACGATTGCCGCAACTTCTGGTGACCGCGTGGGTGGGTATTTCTTCGGTTCCCGTGGCCCGTCGTCTTGTTCCTGGCGGGCCCCCCATCCTCGTTCTTCCTTGTTGTCGGCGTTCTTCGCTGTGTAGCGTGGCGGTGAGAGCTCGCGAGTCGGGTTGGCGGCGGGTGGCAGTGGCTGGCTTGAATGCTGTTTCAACCACGACTCGACCCGTCGTTCCGGTTCGTAGTCCTCTTCTTCCTCTTCCGTTGTTGATTCTTCTTCAGCGCGTATTCTTTCTAACCGCGCCTTTTCCAGTTCTGCTGCGGCCTTCGCTTGTTCCAGCTTGAGTTCGGCTAGGCGCTCTTTCACCTCCAACTCCGCGAGGAGTCTCTTGCGGGAGGCTACGGAGCGCCGCGACCGCACCTCTGATGCCTGGCGGAGCGTCTTCGAGCGGCGTGCTGGCGACCCGGCGGCGACGTTCGATGGCGCCGCGAGAGCGGCGTTTGTATTCAAGTTGACGTTGCTCGTTGGCGCCGCGGAGGCGGCGGTCGTCGGCGCGGCGGCGTTGTCGGCTGGCGCCGCGAAAGCGGCGTTTGTGTATCCTACGATGGGTGACGGCGCCGGCTGCAACTTGTCGATGGGCATGGTGCTCGGCGTAGGTGGCGTCGAGCTGCTTCTCTCTTCTGTCCTCGTCGTTCTCGTCGCGGTCGTGCAGGTCTCCGATGTCTCCGTCGTGCCGCTCGTTTCTCCCGATGTGTTCGTTGATGACGTTCCTGTGGCGGTGGCGGTCGTTTCTGATGCCGATGGTGTTGTTCCTCTTCCGCTCCGGCTTCTCGTGTTCATTTTTCTTCTGATCCGGTTCGAAGCTGACCAATGTTAGCGGTGGGCCCTCTCAAGTGGACTGTAGTAAATAATACGAGCAATTTCTTCAATACTGAGGACCCGGGGTGCCAAGGCCGGAGCGGAGTTTACTGCTGGATTTCCTTGTAGCGAATGGACGCACGAAACAGGTTTTATCGTGCTATTTATACAAAATGCGTTATCCCCTCCGTTCCGACTGGCCACGCCCCTTTCCTCACCCTTTATTTTCATTCTCTTTATTTTTACATAATTTTACATTTTCTATGTTTTCATTACATTCATTATTACATTATTAATTAATTTTATATCCACAACATATCCCGCCAACGCCCCGTTTAGACTGCGCGCACGATTTTCCCGAAATTTACTTTTATACTACCCCGTCCCCCGCTTCAGGTGTATAAATATACTGCGGGGAACGGTTTGTGCGCGCAGTCACGGACGTGATGCTGTCGGGTAAAGAAACATTAAATTCACATATTCTCAATATTACGTAATCATTTCACTATAAACATTAAATACTAACATCTACAATAATAAATAATTCAAAGAAAGACAAAACATTATCATATACTTAAAACGACACACAAACATTTCAATTTAAAGACATTTACAATATTCAATAAACAAATATAAACATTTACTTATTACTAAAGACATAAACATTTTAAATTCCAAAATAAGATAAGTCTTCAGTCATAATCTTTCATGAATTTCCTTATCTAATTATAGCTACGTAATAAGCAATTTAACAAACATCTTTACATAACATAAGTTCGTTATTCTATACGTTGTTATAAAATAAGCCTTCAGGCATAAGCCTTCAGGAGTTTACTCTACGTTAATACTAGACAGATTAAATACTTTACTTTCAAAACATATAAAACTTTACATTTAAAACTCAAATAAGACATAGACATTTTTTCATACTAATAATAAGCCTTCAGGCGTAAGCCTTCAGGAGTTTATACGTTATCCTATTCTATATTAATTAAACGAATTGTGTACTTTACATTTACGTTTCGTCGTGCACAGTTAGATCTAACAGTTTCCCCCTAAAACTATTTCAATTTAAGGCAGTTTCTACACAACACATGAATGAACGACGTCTAAACATCCATGAAGTTGTAAATTCCCGAAAAGGAGCTAAAAATTCAACATTGAATTATGTAAACGAGGTCTTATTTAAATTCGCTCAGCGCACCGTCCTGGTTTTAAACGAATGAGCTCGCCTTTGATTTAGTAGTACCATTACAGAGATCAGGTACCGATGTTGTTAGGTGGTTTATACACGAGCGATTATTAGCTTTTTTTAAAAGATGAAAGTAGAAAAATACATTGTGAGAGTTGTTATTTTAAGCTTGCGTTAATTCAATGGTGAAAGCAAATTAAATATAAAAGAATAGAACAAATCAATATTTAAATGTGACTAACGATGTATTTTAATGTAGTGTCAAATGTGATAAGTCAAGATGAGATCGTTCTTTTGTATATTTAAGCGATATTTAAAAAAAATACCGGCCGAATTGATAACCTCCTCCTTTTTTTTGAAGTCAGTTAAAAATAGAGTAGGTATATTACATTAATATCTTGGGAGTTGTATATAATTCCTCCACAAATGTTCAAGCATCAATATTTTATGTTTAAAAAAGCTGACATATTGTAATCGTCTACGTCGTAGCAGATACTACGTCGTAGAACAGATATTTATAATTAAATGTTATTGCAATGCAATGTGCTTAATGCAAAGCAAAATCAATGAGCTCAAAATGTATTTGTGGATCACTACATTAAAGACAAAAGACAAAAAAATCTTCGCAGCATGAACGCTGCGTTTTATCGCTCGATCACAAAAAGCCTACAGAAAAACTGACGGCATCTCGGCGAAGTGATCATTTACGGTGGTTTTTTAACTGTAATTCGTATGTAATTTACTGAACGAGCCTCTCGATGGCTTCGAGAGTAACGGCTTAATTCTGTGAATGGATGATTGGTTCTGCAATTACGATTTAGTAGCAAATGGCTTGGAGGTTACCCTTCATTTGCGATTTTATAAGTATGTTAGGGGTAATTTAATGGTATCTATTTTCTTGTTAGATAGTTCAGCGGATAAGTTTTCGAGATAGAATGCGCTCTATACTACATATCTATATATATATAAAACTCAAAGGTGACTGATATAGTGATCTATCAACGCACAGCCCAAACCACTGGACGTATCGGGCTGAAATTTGGCATGCAGGTAGATGTTAGGACGTAGGCATCTGCTAAGAAAGGATTTCCCGAAATTCTTGCGGGAACGGGGAAAAACGGGGATGCACGTACAAAGTCGTGGGCGGAAGCTAGTATTATAATATAGAGGGTAGGTCTGTTTGTCTGTTTTTTCGTTTTTATGATTTAAATGCGAATATGATTGAAAATACTTGTATGGAACGTTGGAGAAGAATATTATAATTTAATGTTATTGCTGGGATAGAATTAGTCAAAGAAAAAATTGAGTTATTAATAATTGATATTTTTCAGTTAAAGTTCACGCACGAAGCCTAGAGCATTTTTCAGCGCCTAATTTAAAGTGTCATGCTTAATTTTGTTACATGAAAAACTTTTTACAAAGAAAATTTTCTTCTTAATTCAAACTAAGTATTCAATATTTATAAATTTGCATATGACTCAGTATTCCATTAAAACAGGAGACATAAACGGGAACAGACGTACATCACAATAATGTTTATTACATTCACGAGTTCCCTGTTTAACCAAACTTACGAAATGTGAGAATGTCTCCAATTACAGGTCAAACGAACGGAATGCCAAATTAGTGGAGACAGCCTTAATAGACATAGATATAATATAGAATTAGCCTTTTAGACGGTTATTTATTTTTAAGAAAATACTTTCAAAGAACAATCACAATTTTTAATATTAAATGTTAACAATTATAATAAGCGAAAATGGTGACGTCTATCCGATCCGTGTATCGAAAAACAAGAGAGCGAAGCCGAACGCGGTGCCTGACATCTGCCACCGTCCTCGCTAACTGGCCAGCAATCCCTTTTCCATCTTTCACCTCCATGAAGGCCGAAGACGCCCCCTATTGCCTATTCCACTAACTATAGTGCGTCTAAAATTATCTGCGTATTTCGTGAAAGGAATCTACTTTTATCTTTCACATAAAATGTTTTTTCAATATTATTTTGTTTAACCTATCCTATGTGTTAATCCAAGTTACCCTCTATATGTGTGCTTAATTTCATTGTAATCGGCTCAGTTGTATTTGCATGAAAGAGTAACAAACACACATATATACATCCATCCTCACAAACTTTCGCATTTATAATATTAGTAGGAAGGATAGGATATTATGAGGTAAAAAAAAAAAATTAGTTAAATGATAAATAAAATTAGTGAAGGAATGTTAGTACACTTTTGCTAAAACGTGTCGTGAGGATTTTTCGTGACGCTCGCCTAGCCCTTAGCCAGCGTACCGCGCGATAAGGAACTTCGTTTCAATAAAAGAGAGAAAATTAAGCAGATCCTTAAATTGATTATCTCTCTCTGTCATCCATTCGCACGGGAACATTGGCATACATCCAATGTATGGGATAGCTGAAGAAAAGTTCTACTTTGTTAAAGAAAACCTAATTAATGTCGAATTGGCCTGCCAAGGCTTGAGGCGTTAAGCGTGCTGTACATTTTAATGTTTAGAACTAGGTTTTGTTCGTGAGTATGCTTGTATTTATGTTATTGTGTAGTGAAATAATAAGTTTCCATAACTCTATATTACTTTTGGTTTTGCTAAAATGATAAGTAAGTATAGATTCGTCAATAGAAGAAATACACAGGCAGTTTTAATTTTTTTTCCTTTTTAGGCCAGTTGCTGTTTTATATCGTATACAAAATCACCACTTTTTTGTAATGTAGAGTATTAGTTAGAGCATTGGATGAAATTATATAATTAAGTGAATAATTAAGAAGTTCTTTAACACATTTTAAGAGAAGAATAACTTCGTTCACTAGATCGGGTGGGTTTCGGACTAAGTCTAACTAAATTTATTATATCCATTAACAGTCTTAAAAGGTTTATATTAACTGTATTATAGTCACGAGTAAATGGCTATGTTCTTGCAATTATTAATTCCTGAACCATTTCCAAAATGAACTCTTTGCACAATACTTTATTTAACGTTATTTTGGCGACTATTTCAAGTCTGTTTAAATTGAGATATTAATCCTTTTATAATACACGAGATTATAAACTGCTCGTTAGTGAAAGAATTATGTTCCTTTATGCTAGGTCAGTTGTTTATCATTGAATTACTTATTCGCAAATTGTGAAGGAATTCGTATTTCTTGTTGATATAATTATTATACAATGCTTTTGTTGAAAACACGTGATACAATTAATATGAAATGTCGTCTCTTTGTAAAGATGAGATTAATTTTAAGTTTGTATTTTATACGAAGAATTTATTTCCGCAGCGGGATCAAACTCAAAACATCGTTATTTGTATGATCAGTGTACTCAGTACTATCATCATCATCATCAGCCCATATATGTTCCTATGCTGGGACGCGGGCCTCCCTTAAGGGTTTAGGACATAGTCCACAATGCTAGCCAAGTGCTGACTGTACTATGGAAGAATATATTTTATAAGTCTTTCGAACAGAGCTTTAATAAGTCTTTTTATAGTTCAATACTAGATTACCTAGTAACCATTTACATTTAATTCAGTCGTGATTATTATTCAAGAGAGATATTAGATAATATAAATTTCCGTGTGAAGAAGTTATAAGAGTAAATCTAACGACTAAATTAAATGGCCCTGGATCCGACATCCAGGGCCATTTAATTTAGTCGTTACATTGTCTAAGTGATTAGGTTTAATTTTAGGATACGTTGGTCTAAAGTGCTTGTAATCGCCGGCATCTGGCGCCCGTTTGGGGTCATAATTCTATAGATATGAGATTACCCATTGGTTTAGGCGAGTACAGATATAGGGTGTAAATACACGTATTGGTTTAAGAAGCAAATGTTTGGATTTTGTGTAGCCGTTTGCAAGCAGAGTAGAATGGGCTTTTGCAAATAATAATGTAGGACAGATTATATTATAATACTAGCTGCGCTCCGCGGTTTCACTCGCGTGGCTCCGCTCCTGTTGCGTTGGTCTTATCATGATGATATAATATAGCCTATAGCCTTCCTCGATGCATGGGCTATCTAACACCGAAATAATTTTTCAAATCGGACCAGTTATTAAATTTTTCCTTTTTATTTATATAAAAAGTTTGTGATAAAATTTCAATTTTGAAAATACCTTACCAAATTGCGAAATTATATTGCGTAGGCAGGTAATTGTCAGTGGTTTAATTTGATCACAAACTCTGATATTGATATATTTTTATTCACTTTTATATAAAATATTTACCTACATTAAAATTACAGATCAAGCAGCAAACACAAGATAATTCTGAATCCGGCTTCCTAATATAATGCGATGATTATTCACGATATAAAAAATTCTGTACCTATAGTAATTTTACTGTTTTTACTGCTGCAAAGATAAATAAATTATCTGAATATTCAGATATTATAGTTCGGCCAGTATTTTTATAGAACTTTGAAGAAAGTTGCTACTAAAAACCTTTTATTGAATGTCAGGTCAAGAACTATTTATCATATCTTTAAAGATAAACAAACAAATAAAATTGAACTGTCTGTTTGTATTGTCAAACAAACTTTAACATATAAGGTAGTTTTTTAAGTACATGACCTTATGTATATTGTGGCACTTATAAGAAAACTTAAATAAAAATAAATTTTACAGTTTATTTACGTTCAATTTTTATATTTTTAACCAATTATCTTCATGTAGTCGCAATAGTGTTTTGTTTATGAGGCTATCCGAATCCGAATTCGAATATGAGGATTATATACCTAGCACTAGATTTCCGCCCGCGGCTTCGCCCGCGTTTTCAAAGGAAAACCCGCATAGTTCCCGTTCCCGTGGGATTTCCGGGATAAAACCTACCCTATGTGTTAATCCAAGTTACCTTCTATATGTGTGCTAAATTTCATTGTAATCGGTTCAGTAGTATTTTTCCTGACGTATAGAAATTTTCCTGGCTTATCGAAATTTTCCTGTCTTATCGAAATTTTCCTGGCGTATAGAAATTTTCCTGACGTATAGAAATTTCCCTGCCTTATAGAAATTTTGCTGGCTTATAGAAATTTTCCCGACGCATAGAAATTTTCCTGACGTATAGAAATTTTCCTGGCTTATAGAATTTTTCCTGACGCATAGAAATTTTCCTGGCTTATAAAAATTTTCCTGACGTATAGAAATTTTCCGGACTTATGGAAATTTTCCTGTCTTAAATTTTCCTTTCTCGTAGAAATTTTCCTCGCGTATGGAAATTTTCCTTGTTTATAGAAATTTTCCTGGCGTATAGAAATTTTCCGGACTTATGGAAATTGTCCTGTCTTATAGAAATTTTCCTTTCTTATGGAAATTTTCCAGCTTATAGAAATTTTCCCGACTTATGGAAATTTTCCTGACTTATAGAAAATTTTCCTGACTTATCGTAATATTCCCGACTTATGGATTTTTCCTGACTTATAGAAATTTTTGCGGCAAAGAGAAATTTTCCTCACGTATAGAAATTTTCCTGGCTTATAGAATTTTTCCTGACGTATAGAAATTTTCCTGGCTTATATAAATTTTCCCGACGTATAGAAATTTTCCTGACAGAAATTTTCCTTGTTTATAGAAATCTTCCTGGCTTATAAAAATTTTCCTGACGTATAGAAATTTTCCGGACATGGAATTTTTCCTGTCTTAAATTTTCCTTTCTCATGGAAATTTTCCTGGCGTATAGAAATTTTTCTGGCTTATAAACATTTTCCTGGCTTATACAAATTTTCCTTATCTATATAATTTTGCGGCAGAGACATTTTACTTCTTTATAGAAATTTTCCTGGCGTATAGAAATTTTCCGGACTTATGGGAATTTTCCTGTCTTATAGAAATTTTCCTTTCTTATGGAAATTTTCCAGCTTATAGAAATTTTCCCGACAAAGAAATTTTTCCTGACTTATCGTAATTTTCCCGACTTATTGATTTTTCCTGACATAGAAATTTTTGCGGCAAAGAGAAATTTTCCTCACGTATATAAATTTTCCCGACTTATGGAAATTTTCCTGACTTATAGAAATTTTTCCTGACTTATCGTAATTTAATCAATCGAAATTTCCCTAACTATTGTTAAAATCATTTTTCTAATCTTCCTAAAATTGGAAATTTTTACGACTGATTAAAGTAAACCCGCAACTTCCTTCCGCGTACGGTGAAACTGTGGAACGATCTGCCGCGGTGTTCCCGTGTTTTTATTGTTTATTGTGCTATATTGTATTTCATATCTATATTACCTATATGTAAAATTATGTTATTATGTTTTGTTTATATTACTATTATTATTAATATGTACTTGTGTTGTGTATTCTACTAATTATTATATATTTATATATTACCTATATTTAAGTATACATAAGAAATTATAATACGTATACCTATTTTATAATTCAAGTCTATTGACAGGCACTCTAACAAGGGGCTACTGAAAATCAGCGCTTCACAACAAGTGCAGCACATGCTGAGTAGCGACCCTTTTTAGCACCACACTGGTTAGGAATAAGTACTATTTTTTTTTCTTTTTAATTTGTTGCTTTTGTTTTGTGTGTATTTTTTTTTCTTTTATTATGTGTGTGGTGTTGAATAAACTTTTCTTTCTTTCTTTCTTTCTTTCTTTCCCGAACAACTACGACATTGGGGCCTTCAAGAAAAGAGCTTATTTGTCCATAAAAGGCCGGCAAAGCACCTGTAACACTTCTAGTGTTACAAGTGTTTATGGGCGGTGGTGACCACTTAACATCAGGTGGCCCACCTGCTCCTTTGCTTTCTCTGACATAAAAAAAAAACACCCACCTATTCCCACCCACATCCCGTACGCTATGCTCTCTATCCACAGGCCGCGCGTGCGCAGAATGGCTCAGTATCTGCATAGCTAGCGAACGTATAAACTCGCCCGGTCGTTGGGCGCTTTCACCAGGGCCCTGGAATTATGGAATTATTATTAATTTCATGAACAATATCATCATCATCATTTTTCTTGAAAACAATATTCATATATTTTTCTTTGCCCGCGGATTCCCCTGATGTTAAATTCGCATTAGTATGAGTCGTTTCACCGCTGTCAAAAGTTACCCATGGCCATGTCACATTAAAACGAATAAACACACTTTCGCATTTATAATATTACTAGAGGTCCGCCCCGGCTTCGCCCGTGGTACATATTTCGCAATAAAAGGTAGCCTATGTCCTTTCTCGGGTATCAAAATATCTCCATACCAAATTTCATGCAAATTGGTTCAGTAGTTTAGGCGTGATTGAGTAACAGACAGACAGACAGAGTTACTTTCGCATTTATAATATTAGTATGGATTGTTACATTAAATAATAATTGTTGCTCGCTGTAAAGTGTTCGAAACTTCGGGAAAATATTATAATTAATAAATCGCGTTTACAATCCGTTAAAAAATCTTTAATTTCTAAATAATTGTTGTTCAAAAAATACTTATCCTTTACAAGCAAAGTCATAGCCGCCAACTAGTCTCTACAGCGGCCTAACAAGGTGACCCTGCTCCCATAAAACCTATTTATACCCACTTCTTTATTGAAACGTTTTCATGTAGCTGCTGAAATATGCAGCCGATATCGTAGTTGTCATTTGGATGCGAACCAAATCGTGGTTAGAGGTTCTGATCGCCATAAACAAGGTGCCTAGTTGTATGGCTTCAACTGGCCTGTCCTTGCTACGTACACGGTATACACGGTACAGAGCTGGGAAGGTTATGGAATTTATAAGATAGGTTAAGGTTAAGCTATGCCGCACGATTTTTTCCCGCGCACGTAATCAAGTACTTCTATAGTTCATATCTTAGATTAAGGATTGGTCTCCGCACGCGCGGTCGTAGACCAATCCTTAATCTAAGGTTCATATGTTATTTTGGTACATAAGCTATATTACTGCCATATATAATTAATTTCAGGTCAGTGGTTTTTTCGTGATATTGTTACGAATATACTTCCATCCTCAAAACTTTTGCATTTATAATATTATTAGTAGGAATTTGGTGTATCTTTCTTTAAAAGATGTAAATCTTGAATTGTTCACAAAGGTAAGGCTATAAAATACGTAGAAATATACATTTAATTAATATTAACAATACGTAGAAGCTACACAACAGTTATTTTTAAACATTTCTGTTTCCATATTTGTGATGTATTTCCGTCAAACAAATATTTTCTCTCCTTTCGTTTAGAATTGCTTCCGGGAATTGGTTCGATTGAAATACCTTTTGATTAAAGCGTTTTATTCATAATTTTACAAATGTCTTTTAATTTCACTGATTCGAGCACTCGTGAGATTTCGTCAAGATATTGATACGTAAATTAACTTTTACTTTGATTTATTTTGAAATATTCACATCAAAGGAAACCATATTATTTCGCATTTTACCATATTTCTGTGATATTATTGAGGCTTGTTTATATTTATTTTTCGTTTGTATGTTTTTAATTTATTATTAAATGTTAGTTAATGAAAAATCCCGCATATGAAAAATTACAATCTATTTTTGTAATACCTTTAAATATTTTCGTATTATATATTTCTATTTTGTATCAAATTATCTGTAAGCTCTATGCAATTCACTTTAAAAATACTTAAATTATTCAGTTGTATCTAAATAATTTGGCGATACTTTGAACTTTTAATATTCGCAATACTTATTCTTAACTTAAACTAGATTTGCACTTTTGTAGTATCGTTTTATTTACATTATTTATTAACAATTAAATTTTTGCTTTCGTCGTGCGCCTTAATAATGTACACATTTTTGGCAATTACTAAAATAAAATACTTAAACGTTGGCTGTTGGTTCCTAATCATTATAATACGTAAATAATATTATGGGATATCCCCAAAAGCACACGTATCACTAAAATATGGCACTTTAAGCAACACTTCATTATTCCAGAACTATAATAAACAAATAATATCATCAACACACTAACACACATTCTTGCAAGTCATCGTTCGTTACTATTTATGAAAGCGTTTATTCCTTTGACGTGCATTGAAATACACGAATAAATAAAGGAGATATGCAAGGCAGATAAATGTCCGTATCTAAACTCAAACTCAAACTCAAACATTTATTTATTCAATTAGACTTCTTGGAGAAGCACTTTTGAAACGTCAATACATATTTTTACATTTACCACCGATTCGGAAAGCAGTATCTATGGAGAAGAACCGGCAAGAAACTCCATAGTTGCTCTTTTAAATCATATCAGTATTACAATTTAATTTTACAAAATATATAACTGTATATTATCATAATATGCCAGAGAACTGTCCTGTGGTTTTTACGCGATAACCCTCCATGGGTTTTTATCTTCCATATATTCCTTAATGCTGTAATAGGCTCTCTGAACTAATACGTTTTTTACATAATTTTTAAATTTAGCACTACTAAACTCTTTGATACTATGAGGAATTCTGTTGTAAAAAAGTATACCTTGGCCCATAAATGAATTTTTAACTTTAGCTAGACGATAAAATGGCATTTCAATTTTATTTCTGTTCCTTGTGCCATAACAGTGTCTATCTCCTACTCTTGTGTGTAAGTCTGCGTTTTTGTGTACATATAAAATGTTATTAAATATATACTGTGATGGTACAGTGAGGATACCAGTATTCTTAAAGAGATCTCTTAGTGAGTCCCTAGCACGTAAATTATATATAGAGCGTATGGCTCTTTTCTGTAATATAAATATAGTTTCTATATCTGCAGCCCTGCCCCATAGCAGAATTCCATAGGACATAATGCTATGAAAGTAGCTAAAATAAACCAATCTAGCCGTGTCTTCATCGGTGAGATGCCTTATTCTTCGAACTGCATATGCAGCTGAACTAAGCTTAGCAGCGGTGGTGGCAACATGGGCCCCCCATTGTAGCTTCTCATCTAGTGTCAAACCAAGAAAAACAGTGGAATCCACAGGGTATAATACCTCCCCGTTTAAAATAATATCCCTTTTTACCTTTTTTACATTTGGAAGGATAAATTCTACACAATTTGTTTTTTTTGCATTTAATAATAAATTATTAGCATTGAACCAATTGGATATGCGTAAAAGAGCAGAGTTTACTTCGTCAACATTTGTGTCATGTCTATCCACATTAAATATTAATGAGGTATCATCTGCAAACAGTACTATTTCACACATATCCTGCAAATAATAAGGTAGGTCATTAATATACACTAAGAACAAAAACGGTCCTAAGATAGATCCCTGCGGAACACCTATGTTAATCGACGCACCGCGAGATTTCTCTCCATTGACAACAACGGTTTGTACCCTGTTCTGAAGATATGAAGCTATGAGGTCCTGAGCTAAACCTTTGATACCATAAAAATTTAGTTTCCGTAATAGAGTGGAATGTTCTACACAGTCAAAAGCCTTAGAAAGGTCGCAGAATATCCCTAAAGCATTCTTTGAATTTTCCCATGCTTTATATATATGTGACAAAAGAGCTATTCCCGCATCAGTGGTAGAGCGCCCCTTTGTGAAACCAAACTGTTTGGCGTGCAGTAAACCATTTGATACAAAATGACTACATAATTGGTTTAAAATTAATTTCTCGAAGACTTTGCTCAAAGTTGGTAAAATAGAAATTGGCCTATAGTTATTACAGTCTTCTTGGTCACCACTTTTAAATAAAGGAATAACTTTACTAAACTTTAATAAATCAGGGAATATACCACAGTCACAACATTGATTAAATATAAACGCTAAATGGTTGGCAATGTTTTCTATAATATTATTTACTAAATTTACAGACATTCCCCAGAGATCACATGTTTTTTTTAAGTTTAATGTTTTAAAAGTTTTAACAATTTCCTTTGCAGTCACATGTCGCAATTCAAATAATACATTACACTCAGCAACATGGTCCCTCAAGTAGGACTCAGCAAGCGCTGATGACGAATTTAATTTTTCGGTAATACTAGCAGGGACACTACTAAAAAAATCTTCAAAAGCAAGCGCAACATCAGCACTTTTGTCAATGACCCTACCAGCATTCACAAGTTTTATGGTACTATTTGATTGGTTTTTACCCATTTCACCATTAATAATTGCCCAAACCGTTTTAACTTTGTTATCAGAGTTGCGTATTTTATCTCTGACATACAAGCACTTGGCAGTGAAACAAACTTTTTTAAAAGTTTTTGAATAATTTCTAACATAACTAAGAAATGACAAGTCTTTGTTATATTGCTTCATGTCATATAACTCATATAAAACGTTCCTGCATCTGTGTATACTAGGTGTTGCCCATTGGCTAAATGGTAAATCCTTGGTAATACTTAATGATTTAACTTTAAAGATTTTTTCAAACTCATTATGAATTAAATTAAAAAGATTTGTAAACATTTCACAAGGATTATTATGGAAGGATTGATCATTCAGGCCAGGCAATTTATTATTAATATTATCTCTAAATTTATGAATGCCTTTTTTAGTTATAGGCCTAACATTAATTCTTTTAAATGTAGGTATGTAATCCCATTCAAAAACTACTTTCTGGCCGCAGTGATCCGAAGTGAGTGTATTGAGAATACTTTTTTCTAAACAGTTGCAATCACAGTAAACATTATCAATACAAGTTGCAGAACTAGGTGTAATTCGTGTGGGTTCATCAAAAAGTTTGTGTAAATTAAATGATTGAAATAAATTAAGTATTCGTGTTGCCGTTTGTGTGTGTGAAAGTAAATCAATATTAAAATCTCCACATACTATAACCTTCTTTTCACTTCTGCTCAAACGCTTTAATATTTCTTCCATGACTGTCTCAAACATATTATAGTCACTGGAAGGAGGCCTATAAACGCAAACAATAATGTAACGCTCAAGTTCAACACAGGACAGTTCAATGGTGCGTTCTACAGAAAGACTAACAATGTCAGTTCGTTCTTTGCTTTTTACACTTTTGTGTACTAAAATAAGAGAACCTCCATGAATAGCTTGTTTCCTAAAGTATATACTTTTTAACTCATAATTATCAATATTTATTAACAACTGACATTGTTTAAGCCAATGTTCCGTTACACAAAAAACTTTAATACTATAATGATTTAAGAATAATTCTATTTCTAATAATTTGCTAGCCAAGCCTTGAATATTTTGATGTACAATGGAAAAAGGCTGCTTAGCTGTTGTCTTATATACTAGTTTAAATCTAGCTTAGGGCTAAATTTTCTGTCAACACTTAAACTAGGTTGGTGTATATAATTACTACTACATAAAATTATAGTAGATCGATGGTCTGATACAGAACATGTACCAGACTGGTTAATAATTTTATATGCTATTAACATAGCAAGTTCTCTCTTATATCTAAATGGCAGATACATTGTATTCCTTGTCAAACAAAAAGATTTTATACATGAATTTATGTCAAAATATATAAATGCATCACTATGATGATTTGTTAAGTTATATAATTTTAAGTTAATATTATAGATAAATCTATTTTGATTTTGTGTCAAACCAGGCAAATATGGTAAAAAGATGTATGTATGGTCTAGAAAGATTAAAGTGAATAATGGCCACATTACTTGCGAGCTTTGCTTCGCCTGTCCGCTGCACGCTTTATTACCTTCAAATATCTATAAATAAATAACAATTGAGTTAAATTGCCTTGTCTATTGAGAAGTGCGCTTTTAGATATATGCTCTAAGGATATATTATGCTATTCAATTTTTAGATTGATAGATATTGAATATTTCTTTTAGTTTTAGATGCTTCATAGTACCTATGTGTTAAAATGTGATTTTAAATGTTTTTAGTGTCGGTATTTTTATCTTTTTTACGATGCTTTCTGTAAATGTAGAGTCTGAGATAGTAATATGTCAATGTTATTGATACATCTGCATTATGATTTACTTCTGTTTTTATTATCTTAAAACAATTATTATAACTATTGAAACGATTCACAAGTATAGATAATATTTTTAAAAGGACAACAAACTTTTGAAAAAAGTGATAGTTCAGATTAAATAAATTAAAAGGGTGAGTTCAATAACCATAAACAGCATCAATCTTCATAGAACTCATATTTTCATAACCACGCAAACGAAGTCGCAGGCAACGGCTAGTATACATATATTATAACTTATTTGTTGTTGTTTGTCCTAATCGCTTCCCAAAAATGGTTTTACTATGTTGTGATACGTAATAAAAAGGAGCACGTATTAATCCCTAAAAAGTCATTACTCCTACATTCCGACGCCATTCACAAGCTCAAAGACACAGTACATAAAGCATTACATAATTTAAATCGCAACCACGGCTTAATGGTACATAATGTGACGTACTATCGTTGGCCGGGTACCGGACGCCCGGTAACGCTGTATTTTACCCGGATTAACTGCTTTTGTGTTTTCCCGGGACAAAGTGGATTCGGACTGTAGTAAATAACAATTTTGTCAAACGAGAAGAGTTATAATTGAGAAATTATCGCTGATTGTGATTCAATTTTGATTATTGATTAGCTTCTTTTTTGTTTTGTTTGTCAATGCGTATTGTGTTTTTTAATTAAAGTCTTTTTATATTGTTTTG
Organism: Colias nastes; assembly: GCA_907164665.1. Taxonomy (NCBI): domain Eukaryota; kingdom Metazoa; phylum Arthropoda; class Insecta; order Lepidoptera; family Pieridae; genus Colias; species Colias nastes. The sequence continues at coordinate 20,452 of CAJQZM010014541.1, forward strand.
TTTCAATGTCGAGGTCGAAGAGATTTGTAACTGTTTATTAATAACAGGAAATTGTTGTTTCTTATGTTTATTTTAGTAATTTTCCTGTAAATGTAGGAATTAATTTTTTTAAAGTGTAATGAGGTATATTATCTTTTATGTTTAAATTTAATTCAAATTTAAATTACAAGATGTGTAATAATAATTCAGTTAATTTGACTAAGTGGTTCGATATTTTGATTTGATTTCTCATTAATCTATAAAAATGTAAGTCTAGCTTTATCTGAAAAAGAAAAGAATGAAAGTTGTTGTGATTATTAAAACTATTAAATGAATAAAACAAAGCTTATAAGATCGTTAAACATTATTGCTGTTTCAAAAACAAGTTTTAATTGGATTGCGAACATAACGCTAATTAAACGTCTGTAAACTTATAATTACCTGTTTAATTATAATAATTAAATAATGCTTTGTAAATATACCAACTTAAAAACGATATCTTAAAAAAATCGAAATATATTTAGGTAAATGCATTTATCTCTTTCTAATAAGTATTAAAACACTGAAACATATATTATAAGCACAGTATTACAATATTATTTCCTATATTGTAATACTGTGTTATAATCATACACCTAAACCATCATTAGGTATGTTTATTATTAAAGCTTTGGAAGCTTTTATAGATTTTTTAAAATAATTATTAACGGCCCCTCCTTTTGTTCGGAATGTAGGTATGTTATATTAGGTACGCTCTTCTGTTTATCTATACATACTGCCCCCAAGGTTGTTAAATAATAAAGCCTTTACTTTAATCACTTTTAATCCTCTTTACAATATGTGTTGTTTAAGCTAGCCGTTATGCACTACTGATTCTAAATTCTAATAAATGTAAAAAGCGTCGGGGAAACAATGTGGACGCACACATATACAAAAAGCTTTGATCAGCGAATTGCATATGTGTGTCCCTACATTATTCCCCCCCCCCTTTTTAAAAAAATAATTATACACTCCAAAAAAAAAAAATTAATAAACAGACATAAACACAGAACAATTACAGCAAAATAAAAATGAGATAACAATGCAATACACATATTAATTCGTAATACTTATTTCTTAATTTTACAACAGTAAAAAAAATTGGTTGTCTGTAAAGTCGGTTTACTGACGATAGTTGAACGTGACAACGTCTTAAGGCCGATTGTGCTTCTTTGTCGCTCGTTCCGCGCTCTCGCTTGCACATCAAGCCTTACATGGAACGCCTCAGAGCGAGGTAACGCCGCATGAGTCATGTTTTTTTGTGCGTGCAGCTGGCTCTATCGAATTATAAGACGTTGTCACGTCAAAAGATCTTACATCTAAACGGCTTAGCCTAATTAAAATTGATCGGAATACGTAGATAGATTACGATATGGTCACACACTCACTAATCACTACATGAATTTATCCTTATGTTACAACTACGATATTATTTATTTTACGCGTATCCCGCAGTGGGCGGCGCAGGCTGGGTCACTTGCCCTAGCGTCGCGGACGCTCGTCCTTGGTTGGCCTTATCCACCTCGCGACGTAGCCAACTTCTGATCCGGCGATGGCAAAAACCACGCAGGCCCAATAAAACTATGGCCGTAACGATCACAGCCAATACTATCATTACGATGACCATGGTGTTGACGTGATCGTCTATACTTCTGGAGTCTATTTGCACGTTTGCAACTCCTCCCGTTTTCTCTTTTGTTGCGTAGTTACCCATGTTGTTACAAAAAAAAAGTATTATATAAACTAATTGCTAAGATTGAACTGTCTCCACTGCGAGCTAATTAATAAATGAATGTGATTGAATACTGTATAAATAAAGTTTAATAAAAATGCTAAATGAGTGACCATATTATTACCTATGTAATCCGATATAACTTACTTAGTAAATAGGTACTAATTATTACAAAAACAGGAAATACTAAATAGGCATCTTCAATGCGTAAAAACAAAACTATCGTATTACTTTATTCTTTCGCAATAGGTACACAAAAATGTAAAATATGCACAATATATGTAATGTTAATCATATTTATGTAAAACATAAAATGAAATGATCAACAATAATATGAAACAATAAAAACAAATTAAACTTTAAAACGTTGCATAGTGAACAATTAATATAAAAATTTGTATAAGACGCAATAGCTACATGTAAATCAGTAGTTTGATCTATTAACTTTTTTCGATACAAATCAACTAATAATTTAGATATGATGTGTTAAAAAATCAGCTCCCAATATTGGCTGTTTGACATCTGCTAAAATAAACTCCCAACGGTACCGTCTTCTTAAATTAAGATTTAAAACAATAGATTTAATGCCATAAGTTGCAATTTCTGTACCGTTAGCAGCGTATAACTTAAGATCGGATCGACATAATTTATTATATTTAAATGGATTTCTAGATACGGGTAGAACGGAGACATTGGCACCGGTATCTACTAAAAATTTTAAGTTAGTATTTAAATCTGTTACCATGAGACGGCTGCACGGTGTGATGGTACAGACCTCCGCCGTAGTCTGCACCTGCCTCGCTAGTTTTCCGGCTGGGCGGCTGCTGCGCTGGGGCTGGGGCTCCTCTTCCACGCGCATGGCGGGATGCACTTGTGAGCGCGCTGCCGGAACCTGAAGTGGTAGCTGCACAACCAGTCGGGTGCGCCGGGACGACGTCGCTTCGAAGATGACCTTGAAGACTCTCGAAAATTGCGTGACGGTGTTCTGGGTCGCCGATGTATTGCTCGTGATCGCGAGCACTCGATGTTTGAAAGACGCACGTTGATTTTCGCCAATTCCGCCGAAAGGGTGGCTACCTCGACGTCCTCGTGGCTGGAACTCCTGTGTCTCACTTCCGCCACCTGATTGGAACGTGTGGCTTCTGCGACGTTATCGGCGATCACTGCTAGGCTGTTAAGGTCTTTCGTTTCAGCGACCACTAGGACGGCCTTAATTGTAGGTGGCAGATGACCTTGCCACAAAACTCGAAGTGTATCGTCTGGTATTTTGTCCCTGGCCAGGTCACGCATCCGGTTCAATAGTTGGGAGGGTTTCTGGTCCCCCAACTCCATCTCTCCAATTAGTTTTTCTATTTGTCGGTTTTTGGAATCTTCGAATAACGTTAAAAGTTTATTTTTTAATTTTTGGAATTTGTCTGTGTCCGGCGGTTTTTCTAAAAAATCTGTGATTTGTACTATTACGTCTTTCGGTAACTTAGATATGACCAAGTCGAATTTGCTTTCGTCACTTAATTTCTGCGGGGCCAAAATTGCTTCCACCCGATAAAACCACACACGCGGCTGGTCCACCCAAAAATCTGGTATCCGAGACGAAACTGTAATGGCGAAAACTTCCGCCGACGGCATCGCTCCAAGGTTCGATGTAGGCATCGTCATATTTAAATCTTGAATTCTTCCAATTAATTCTCTTCAAAATAATAATTTTACTATTATAATTTCTTGTTGTTCTTTGTCGGGGGTCACCAATGTAGAGTAGTGCTTCTGCCCCCAAGGTTGCCCAAATAATAAAGCCTTTACTTTAATCACTTTTAATCCTCTTTACAATATGTGTTGTTTAAGCTAGCCGTTATGCACTACTGATTCTAAATTCTAATAAATGTAAAAAGCGTCGGGGAAACAATGTGGACGCACACATATACAAAAAGCTTTGATCAGCGAATTGCATATGTGTGTCCCTACAATACATATTAACAAATTCCAAATAAAACGTAATCCTAATGAACCGAATTAATTTTTCAAGTCGTTCAATGAAAGGGAAGTTCGACATTCTATTACGAACAAGCTTAGTTTCGGAATTACGTCTCCGATAAGATCGGTATCTAACTTCGTTGAGGGTCCTAAGTCTATCCTAACGATTAATCTGACCTCTAGCCTTAGAATATTAAAAGCGGTAGGGTTTCTAAGGCGTCGGGCAAATACAATAAAGCTGGGCCTTAGTGGAGTAAATAATTGGAAGACTGTGATTGCAGATGTTTGCTTGACTTGAGTGAAGTGATCGGAGATATTAGTTTTGAACTCGATTGTTGTGTAATTTTGAGGTTATGTAAAGGTAGGTTTTGTTAACTTAGAACAGTGTAATATTAAAGCTTTTTAGTTCCGCTATCGTCTGCGGTAAAAGTAGTAAAAATGTGTGTGAAATTATTGTTTTATTTATATTATGACAAATTATAAATTTACCCAAGGAAATTACTTGAATCAGTAGAACATAGAAAAACTGATCATAGATGTATCAGCATGTTATAGGTAAAGAAAGTCGAAAGCTGAAATTTGAGTATAGTGCATTGGGGGAATTTCGGATGAGGGGTAATTTCAGAAAATTGTGAATACCACTATTAGAGCATCGCTTTATCGTATCGCGAAGGAAGGGCATGAAGATATATATAGGTTTGATATTATTAGCATACATATTTGCTTAATCTATCGATAGTTACGTATTAATTTAACATATACGTATTTACCCCGTGGCCGGAATTACCCCAATGCACCTTATTACTTTTTTATTATAAACAGATGAGATTGCACTTTTGTTTAAACACTATATAGTCAACTCAATAGAAAGATACTTAGTACATTATTCGAGCATTAATTATCACAAAATAACTACAAAATTAAGACTGCAAACTAGCTTTGTCTGTAACCCGCGGCGTTATATCATGTCCTGGAGGTCCCGCTTTTGTACAAATTATTACCGCACCGATTTTATTCAGACCCTGTTAGTTTAAATGCAATTTGCTTAATAAATAGCGTTAATTTAGAACGCTTATTTCTATTAAAAGTTATTTTGGTATGTTTCAGTTTGTTTTGTAGGTGATATAACTCGAAATTAAAAAGTTCATTACGGTTCTGCGACTGATTTAAATTTGTATTTTGGACATAAAAATACGATGTTTTTAGCTTCCGTGTTTTAAAAGGAATTAACGAACCCTTATCACTTTGTTGTCCTGTTGCCTGTCTGTCTGTCCTTCAGAATTGAAAGGGAATATGTCTATTTAATACAAATAAAAAAGTGAATGATGTTTCTCTGTAAAGGGATCAGAATTACGCGTGCATTTAATAATAAGCTGTTGTTATTTACTAACAAACATACATTTCATTAAAGTATTTGTATTTTTTAAGTGAAACTTCTAAAAGGCGCATTGAGAGTAAAATTTGAAGGTTACGTCATGGAAATACCGTCACGTCATGGAGTAAGGTGACGATTTTTGTATCTTTGAATCTTGCCAAAGAAGTTTCACTTCTGACACGTGTGCTCGGTACACACGCTCTTTTTTGTGTTAGCTGTTTGCATGTAAACATTGAGAGAATTAATATATAAACATAATTATTTCTAAAGGGATGATAAAACAATGATGTAGTATATAATTGAAACGCCTGTTTTAGACCATTCAAAACTTAGGTAACATAGCTCAAGATTATCAAACACGTTCCTTCAGGGAAATTGGTCTTTAGACCTCGTCCGGATTTCGACACTTCTAGAGGGGGAGGGGTAAAGAGGGAGGGGGGGTATATGTACGTGTTTCCGAACCATTTATTTCGTCCCGTTTATGGCACTCCTGGATCTTTTAACTGAATTTATAGATGTCACATTTTCTGTAACAATGTAGAAAGGATTTCTGTAATAGTAACATTTGGGATTTTTGTTGTTAAGTCAATCGTGACGCATGTTTGGTAATTGTATTAATATTGTTTATGGTTGTATTTCGTTATGGGGCCTTTTAATTAAGCTTTAAACTACTTTTTCAACCCTTTTAACTTTGGTATTTACGAAGAAATATTGAAATTTAAATCTTGCCCATAAAATATTGAAACGTAGCTTCAATAACATACAATTAAAGTTATAGTTAAATCAATTAAAGTCTTGCCCATATAAGACTTTAAATTTTATTCAAAGCACACACATATCGGTCCTTTCTCAGACAGGTTTACACCTTAAAATATAAAAAGTCAACATTTATTAAGGGATTAAAAATGAATAAAAATACTAACTAATTCAATATAAAACTGATTTCGAACGCTGAACCTTAATAAAGGCTAGAAAAACAGAAGTTTTCATTAAATTATAGGGTTCAGTGAACAAAAAATAGCATTACTCCCAGTCAATTTGCTTTCGACGTTTCGTAATAATTTGGTGTGACATTTCACTAAGTAAAGCCTAGGTTAGAGACCTTTTTGCTGTGTTTCAACGAGGTTAAAATATATGAATAGGTTGTTACTATTTTTAATACTGATACCTATTTATACCTAATCAGTGATAGATTACTTCTTTTGAGGTAGCTAGATAGCTTTTTAGCTATTGAGTTTGCGAGAGCCGTGGTTGATTTCTGATATCTTATAAAAACTTACCTGAATGGGCTTTGAAAAACATATTTTCAGTGTATTAAAATGAAGTTATACTATAAACATTGTCACCACAAAATTAATAAAAAAAACTACAATATGAGCTTAACTATGCAATTTTCAATTGTGTTATAAACAGGTTTTTTAATTATAATTTGTTTGTTTGTTTTCAGTTTTATATGTTAAGAGAATCATACAAAATATCAGGTTGTTAAGAAAAATCCTTTATCAATTAACACTGCTTAAATATTCGTTTTATTGAATGTGTTTTATACAAATTTGTTCTAAAAGCAAAGTTTAAAAGCCAAACAATTACACAATAAAATATAACCTTGACAAAGTAAATACGATATAATTAACCTAATTAAACCTTAAAACATTATTCAACTGCGCAATAAAGGGTAATAAATAAAACATTAAAAGAAATAAATTTTCCAGATTTTTCTTTCCGCGTTTCATTATGCACTGCGTGCCTGTCGAAAGTGTACATTTGTGGTGTAATGTTTTAAGAAAACACGAAATTACATTCATTTTCTCATTTTATGCTCGCTTTTAATGCACTGTTACATATACCGACACTTTAAGAAATTTAAATGAGATCTACTGAGATGAATTTGTGTAGATATGGTTGCATTTTTGACGAATATTCCAGAATTCATTTAATTTCTTAGCAAATTTTTAATTTGATTCTCTATCTGTTTGAGATAAATTCTTTATAATTGGATAGATAATCTACTATATAAAAATAAGTCCGGTTTTCCTTCCTGACGCTATAACTCCAGAACGCACCAACCGATTTCCACGGTTTTGCATTCATTGGAAAGGTCTCGGGCTCCGTGAGGTTTATAGCAAAGAAAAGGCTGGTGGCGAAACGGAGTTCGCCCGGTTTGCTAGTAGAAATATAAAATGCTACGCAATAAACGAAGTTTGTAATTTGTTTGTATTTGGTGTAATTATGTTATTTAGTAAAATTTTAATAGTTTTCTGCGTACATTTTAGATAAACGTACAGTGTTTAGGTTTCTAATTTTATCTATCTGTGTTTCTTGGTTCTTTGGTTTCATCTCTGTGACAATATTTTTGCCTAAAATTATGTTCTGATTCTATGTTGGTACATTATGCCCAATTGCCCTTTTCCATTATATACTTACACAATAATAAATTCACACCGTTTCTAAACGTTGTTAAAAGTTTAATGTTTAAACACGTTGAGAATGAAATCCATCTAATCTTACAACGGCCGGACACTTTAATTTTGTCGTTTAGCGAGAGAATTGAGGTTTCTTCCCAGCCAATATTTGCATAACCCCCGTACCATGTCTAAAATCATGATTACTTCCAGTGTGGGAAAGGGACAGCGCTATATAAGTCGTATAGTGCCATCACTTTCCCACACTGGGAACAATGCTGCCTATAAGATGGTAACCCCCCAGGATTAAGGTTGGGTCCTGATCCGTCCAACTTGAAGTATTAACATATTTATGGAGGCGTTCGTTATTAGTTTGTTGTGATAGATAGTTGAGGGGTTTATTGCGCAATAAATAGGCATTGTTGTGGTTCTTTCTTGTTGACTATTGTGTAAGGTGCTGAAAAGTTTTGAACGGCGATCATCTTATTTTATGTGCAAAAGGGTGACTATTTTATGATGTTTTTAGTCTCGCGTTAAACCAGTACAGTCGAATTAATTTGACGTATATACTTGTTAAATAATACCTTTATATCTATGCTGATATCAGAGATATTACGGTACGCGAAGAAAACAGCATTTCCCAATTTCCCAAAATGTCTATGCCATCTATTGATTCCTTCTTACAGAAGAAAATTAAGAGCTTTTTAATTATGAGCTTTTTAATTATTGTGATGTGTTGTAAACGAAAACGCAAAATAGTCCAATTTTACGCGAACAAAGCCAACAGGCATTACCTGAGTAGTATGTATGTATGTAGAGAAGTACAATATACTCTGTATCATAATATCAGAGCTAACTTGCAAAAAAATCCGTATAAATGCATGTCAAAAGTTCACGATACGCCTCTCCTCTGAATGACAACAAAAGGTTCTACGGTTTCCTAAGATTGTATTCATTCTAATCCGCAAAATCCTCCTCTGATCACGTGAAACCTGATAAATAATTCATTCGCCTTAAAAATTTATTGAATAATGTTCAATGAATACATATTTATTAAGCGATTACGGTTCCTTGTATCTTCGTTGCGGTTAAATTGTTTTATGAAGTATGTTAGCATTGTGCCTTCGAAATATATTGATATTATAATAAGTTTATTTGGTTAACTTTCTTTCACGTGAAAAAGTGCAAATGCATGTATGTATTATTATTGGTGCGATTTGTGTATTTGGCGTATCACATATTATTTTATTAGCACAATATAGTGTCATAATAATTAACTTGTATATCCAAATCAAAATACTTGAATTCCTTCCAAACACGGTACGGTTACAACCGTAACCATACAACACTATACTTTTACATACGTAATGACTTTTTAGTAACCTGTGCCTTTACTATCACACGCTCAATTGTCTAATTTATCACACAACTGACTCAAAAACGGCGTCCACATAATATTTGGAAAACAAAGGCTCCATTGCCAGTCACATCGGGCCACATTTATTCCCCGATAGCGGATACGAATCGCCACAATTTACGCAGAAGCTCCCATTATCTTTTATAGTTCCTAGCGCAGAAGCAATTACGCTTGACTTTATGGTGTTATAGTTTTGGTGTTCAGTCTTAGATCTACAATGTACGTGCTGGTAATTGTGGCCGTCACGTCGAATGGTTTGGATGGATGGGATATAATTGGTGGCTGTATTGGACATGTATTGGTGTGTAGGTTTAGTTTGGTGGTGTTCTTAGGAGAATTCTCGTGAATGTTAATGATTTTTCGTGCCTTATTGTAATGAATATATGAGGCATGTACAAACTATTCCATACAGTACCATTTAGAATAGAATAGAATAGAATAGAATAAGAATTTATTCGCAGTAAAAATCAAACACATAAACAAAAAAAAAATACACAAGAAAAATAACAGTTTACTACGAAAAGGCTATGGACTCAGCATATGGTGGAAACAATGACTAAAAGGCCAGTGCTTTCACCGCTGTTTTTCAGCCATAGCCTGTTGTAGCCACAAATGTCACACGAGTTGATACAAAAAAATTGTGTAATTAAAATAAAAGTATACAAACTAACAGCATTTCTTATAAAACAAACATGCAATACATTAGGAAAACAGGTAAAACAATAAAAAATAAACAACAAAAAAAGGAAAATGAAAGGAATGCAGGATAATGTTTTATTCCGTTTCTACCGGTGGGATACATCGATACATCTTTTATTAACTGTCAACTCTGTTGATTAACTGTCAAGTCTGTTGAACGCGAGTCATTGCGCTCCGTAAATTTTAATCCAATTTTCGCAAAATGTCGCAGTCTAAGCTCGAAAAAGTGGTTTCTGAGCTGCACAAATCCATCGTCGAGCTCACGAAAAAGGTGGAATCGTTGGAAACTATAATAAACGAGCAAAATACTTTAATTAAATCTCAGGCGGATTCAATATCGAAGTTAACAAAGCAGCAAGCAACGGATTCAAGTACCTCCAAGTTGCAAGAAAACAATGAGGTGTCATTAAGAAATAGACCAATCCGAGCCGCTAGACTTCGTGCACCATTGGTCGCCAACGACGTGCGCAAGAAACGTGATGTGCTGCAGGGCGCTGCGTCAACGAGCGACGCCGCTACCGCGATGAGTGCGAGCGAGGACGACTGTGCCAACTCCCTTGCACCTATGCAGAACGCGAACACTCTCATCGACGCAAACGCCGTACAATCAACGGACAATAATAACTGGATTCAAGTTAAACATAAACGACCAAAAAATGTAATGCGCGGGAGTGCAGCCCCCGGCAATTCTATGATCGAAGCTTCTGAAAGATGGAAATACTATCATTTGTTTTACGTAAAGGCGGGAACCGCTGCCGAAAAAATTACTGAACATATAATGAAAACTTGTAAAATCGATAACTGCACCGTTGAAGTATTAAAATCGCGAGGTAATTATTCGTCGTTTAAGATTGGCGTACTTGCAAAAGTATCTCAGCTGATTATGGATGTCAACAATTGGCCGGAGGATGTTTGTATAAAGCCGTGGCGCAATAACTTTCGTAAACAAAGTAGTGATCAATAAGTTTTGTTATCTGACTATTACCTATCAAAATTGCAGAGGTTTACGCAGTAAAACAACGGAGTTTAGAAAGTCGGTGTTTAATTCTTCATCACATATCTTCGCATTGACAGAAACATTTTTAAACGATTCTATGTGTGATTCGGAGTTATTTCCCAATAATTATACAGTTATAAGGAAGGATCGTGCAAATGACACAGGTTATGGTGGTGTTTTATTAGCGGTACGCAGTGAGTATTCAGTGAAACGTATATACGATGTAGATGGTCTTTCAAATGATAAAGAAATAATCCTCGCTTTGTTATCATATAAAAATATTAGATATTTGTGTGCTGTAGTGTATATTCCCCCGAGTTATAATGATAACCAATTTTCCAATATTTTATATGTGTTAGAAAATGCAGTATGTAAATTTTCACCTCATTTTAGGAGATTTTAATTTGTATTCCATGAGCAGGCACTCAAACGAGATATTTAATTGTTTTACAGCCTTTTGCAAACTAAATCAACATAATACTGTTTTAAATAAATCGGATAGAATGTTAGATCTTGTTTTGAGCAGCATGTCATTGCAATGCGTATCTGTGAGCGGTGATATACCACCTCTCGTACCCATGGATGCACACCATCCACCACTCGAAATAACAATAAAGTGTAGGCGAGGTACAGCCGTCGTTAGTAAGGATGAGGAACCCCCTGCATCCCGGGAATCTATAAATAAATCTTATCAATATTTTTGTGACTGGAATTTTCGGAAAGCTGATTTTAGTTTGTTATATTCTATTTTTGAGAATATTGATTGGTCTGATCTTTATGCTATAAAAGATGCAAATGAAGCCGTCGACTTTCTTTATTCTAAAATTTGCAAAAGTTTAAGCTATTGCGTACCTTTAAAAAATGTTAACAAGCCAGTTAGTCGTTACATTTATCCTACTTGGTATACGGCGGAGATTATTTATAATATTAAAAATAAATATTATCACCACAAAACATACAAAACAAGTGGTAATTTAGTTAACTTTGAACTTTTTAAATATTATCGTGCCTTAGTCAAGAAATTGATTAACAAAGCGTACCAAGATTACACTAATAGGATTGGTAGTGAGATTTGTAGTAATCCTGCAAATTTTTGGAAATTTGTCAAAGAACTTCGTAAAAGCAGATGCGCTACGGGTTCATATAATTATAACAATAAAACCTTAGTTGGACAAGATGCTGTAAATTCGTTCGCTGAATATTTTAGTTCTGTATTTTTGCAAAATTCTCCCCGCTTAAACGTCGAAGAAGCTTTACAAATTTGTGATTCAAATTTTAATGATTCTTTATATGTACAAATTGATAAATTTAAACCTTCTGAATTAAAACATGTCAGTAAAAAATTAAAGTCGCATTCGGCCGCCGGACCAGACGGTATCCCGCCCTTCGTAGTTAAGGATTGTATATCGGTTTTTCTGAGTCCCTTGTTACACATATATAATTTATCCATAAAGCAGTTATTATACCCCGCTGTATGGAAAATTTCCCGTGTGACTCCCATACAAAAAAATAGTGATAACTGTGATATAACTAACTATAGACCCATAGCCGTGTTGTCGACATTTGGTAAGTTATTTGAGATGCTACTTAATAATCGAATTAAACGACAAATTGAACCTCATTTAAGTGATTGTCAACATGGGTTTAGATCCAAGCGATCGACCACAACTAATCTCACAAATTTTGTAAGCTATGTAAACGCACGTATGGATGAAAAGAAACAAGTTGACGTCGCCTATTTTGATTATCAAAAAGCTTTTGATAAAATAGACAACGACATACTATTACATAAATTTGCTCTATTTGGCTTCAATCCGAAGCTTTTACAATTTTTCGCTAATTACCTAAAAGATAGGAAACAGTATGTACAGTTAGGAAATTATAAATCACATATGTATTACACGAGATCGGGTATAAGTCAAGGCTCGAATTTAGGGCCAACCCAGTTTTTAATTTTAATAAACGATTTGCCAAATGTAGTCAGCACCGCTAGATGTCTGATGTTTGCTGATGACCTCAAGTTATACTTGACAGTTAATAACTTTACTGAACACCAGTTAAAGATTTAACTTTAAATATTTTTTCAAATTCATTATGTACTAAA
>CAJQZM010014550.1:727-21753 GCA_907164665.1 Colias nastes
TTGTTTCGCTGCCGCACGCGAATGCGTCGGTGTACTAACGGCGTTATAACACAAAAATTTTAGAATTTACCGATAGCCCATAAAAAAGATGTAGGCGGTAGTGACATGCCATACTTTTCCGGGAGGTCTTAAAGCCCACCATACCGACGTGAATGCGGTGATTTAAAAAAAACAATTGAACCATTTGTACCAGGCTAACTTTTGCACAGGTAACCATCGTCATGCAGCCATTTACGAAAATCGTCATGCCATACTTTTCGGACGATTCCAAATGGTCGCCATACCGCCGAAAATCTGCAAATTTTTTTTTCTCGCCGAACGATTTGTACCACCCTAATTTTTTTTTTCAACAACTCCTGAATGATTATAAATATAAGTGTGATAATACCATACCTGTGGGAGGTGGCGATTGTGTATAAGATTTTTTTTTATTGTAAGATTTTATTCGTATTTTGAACGATTTTTAACGGTATGGCACTAATTTTTCCTGTAAGTTTGAGGTTCAACGAATATAAATACAAGATCTAGGTGGTGGAAATCTTCACTTATATAAAAATAATTCCTTTGCAGTGACTCTCCGAGGAAAAAAGAAATAGATTCGTGTTACAAATTTTAAAATCATACATAGAACATTTCCATCGACAAGGTTTTCTGGTATTCATAATCTACCGCCTGACAACTTAACCTCCCCTCCAGTCGGTTAGTTGTCAGTCGATCGCTTACATTTTTTGAAGAGACGGTGCGGTCTATTAGTGCCATAGCCGTGCCTTGTGATTTATTTAAGATTTAATACCCCAGCCACACGACTCGACGAGTGGTATGGGAAGTGACGAGGGAAGTAGGCAGGGACGTAGTGTGGCCACGTTACTCGTCATGCCACTCGTCGTGCTCATCGTCCTGCTCACTGCTCCCTATTTTGTCGGCTTTTGCGCGCGAGTCAAAGGACCGGCAATACGAGTGCGAATTAGGGATGGGCGTCATGGAATCATCGGACTAGTTAAATTAACCGTCTATATGTACACTCATCGATTCGACTAGTCCATCGCTCACCAATGCACTAGTTGAATTCAACGGCTAAACAGTCTTATTGATAAGATTAAATTCTTTTCTTTGAAGTTTAAAAAAAAAAAATATTTTTGGTTAACAAGACCAATGTTTTGAATTTAAACTATAAAAACAAACGATAATAAGTTTTTTTAGTAATACTTTTTTTAGGGAGTATAATTTTTGTAAGAAAGCTTAAACATTTATTAATTGTTTTATTGAGATTAGAATTTATTGTTTTAAGAATTTATTTAATAATAGTTATTTATTTTACACATGGACTAGTCGAAGATTTTAACTAGTTGAACGACTAGTTGATGAACGACATTTAACGATCTAGTCTCGTTGATGAAAAATACGTCAACGACCCATCCCTAGTGAAGAGCGTCGCGATTAATCGCGCGAGTAGAGCAGTGTGTGGCCAGACGGCAATATCGAGGCGAGCGGCAGCGCGATGAGCAGGACGAGGAGCAGGACGGGTAGCAGGACGAGTAGCATAGTGTGGCTGGGGTATAAGAAAACTATCAAGTAAATGTACGGTCAAGTGAAGGAATAATAAAATATTAATTGTGACGAAGGCGTTTTTATTCTACAACCCAACATTCACAATCTCCTTTTATATAAATTTATTATGATTATAATAATAATATAATTAATATATTAATCAAATAAGGCGTCATTATAAATATCTTTTTAAGAAAAACGAAGGTTTTTTCAATATTATTTTTTTGTTAAATTTTTACTTCACGAAATATACTCTTCTGAAGACGTCAACTCTCTGGAAAATCTATTGAATCGGAGGATTTTAATAAGATACTAGATATGTCGCAGTCATCTGGAGGAATCTGCTATTTGATTGAAGACTAGAGCGATTATTGAATGACCACATTTAATTGAATGACTAAAGAACAACTCGTCATCCAACAATATGCCGAACGTTCTATCCGCTCTGTTCAAAGGGCTATATTACAATTCGCTAACTAGTTGGACGTCGTGAGTGATGTTGTTAAATCAACGTTCGGCCTAGTCATCCAAACAAATATCCGATTTAATCAGATGACGGCGATGTCTTATAGACACAAATAAAGGAAACAATGCTAAAAACCATAAATTTAAAGTTACAACATCATAAAAAAATAGATTTGATCGAAGCTCTCATGTTTAATCTTCAACTGTAGGTACTATATTTTTCCTGTTGCTATAATATGGTGGTACTGATCTACACACGCCACATGCATTTTTCCAAAGCCACAACAAAATACATTATCCAAGTTTGCGCCCTTATACAACGGTTATCTAAAGCGTCAGTTGCCCAATTTCTTCCTTGCCCGCGCCAACACATTTAACCCGCCATTGGTGACGTGAATTTGACTTACACCGTTGGTGACCCCGGTCTCACGCACCAGGGTTTTTGACTACGAGTTTTTCTGTAATTTGCGGTTCATGCTACTTTTCATTGGGATAGATATAAAGTTTGATCTTTTATTGTCAATAAAACATAGGTATTTCATAAATCAAATCTCTTTTATTAGCATAAGACAATATCTTTGGAATAACTAAAATTTTCAAGTATTTTAACAAAGTTTTTTTAAAACTCAAAAATAAAGCAACAATCTTAATTATTTAAGAATTAAATTAGGCTTAGTCAGTCTTATGACATTGAAAACATAAAATTAAGTAACATAAATGGTAATACTTCGACCAAAAAAAATATATATATATACAATACTAAAATCACTCATCTTCAACAACCAAACAACTAGAGCAAGTTGGTACTACGTGCGATCTGGTTCGAAATTATCTGATTCGAAGTCACTTCCAGACTTTCCGATGACGTTTGTAATCTGTCCTCATCAGAAACTGCTTCTTGCAAAAGAGCCTCGAGCCGACGCTGATTACTTTCGTAAGACAAGCTGAAACAATGTTCACAATTTGAACAAAAAACACGGAATTTCTTGTAAAATATCGATCAAATCTAGCAAAACGCTTACTAATAATAGAATTATATGATTAAACTATAAAATTACAACAACAGCTTTATGAAAATAAGTATAATAAAAAAATACATAATAACCATTTGACTTACTTAGTTGGTGACGCCGGTCTCACGCACCGGGTTGGGGCCAAAACTCTGTAACGTGCGCCCGCGTCGCTGTCGCGGGGTAGGGGTAGGGTAGGGGGCGCGAAATTAGGCAGCTACTCGAAACCAGAGTGTAATTCGATAAACGGTGACAAAAATATTTGGGTTTCTTTAACTGCCCGGTCTCACAGACCTATAGGTCACCAATGGCGGGTTAAGACTGTTTAACTATACCGTTGAACATTGTAATAGACCATAGATACCGACACACCTACACTGTATTTGAACGTAAGGTATGACCCACATCAGTCATTGCTATGGCTCTGGCAACTTCAGTCGCAGGAAAATCACTCATTTTGTAATGCGTTTAAAGATAAACAGTAGAAAAAAATAAACTCAGTTTAAAACACGTTACAATATTTTTGATTTGAAGCTGCTATAGTCGATAAAAATAGGCACCAAACTCTTAAATGGGTAATATTTTAATGTTTAAAAATCGAAACACAATTTTTTTTTTCTCCTCATCATTTCAAAGATGCAAGGGATTTAAAAAACCAACCACTAACTAACTACAAAATACATAACAAGTCGAAAAAAACACGATTTCTTGTCCGTTACCCTAATTTTTTCGGTGTGTGTAGGTTGCATGCATATATTCCTACTAGGTATGTAGAGATGTACAGAGAACGCTAAATACATTTGCCTGATAGAGGCCGTTCTATAGAATTACGTCAAATAATGTACTTACTCCATCTTTTATATCTCTGTAGGTGAGATGTTCTCCACCCTAGTCATCATCAGGTCTCCAGAATATGGTAGATTCCGTGTTGAATAAGATTAATTTCTAAATTGGTGTTTTCTTAACTGTTCCCCACTCTAGAACTTATAATTACATGCTTATTGCTTAGTCATTTTAATGTCTCCAGAATGGGTCATGTAGTAGAGACCTTGCTTAATAAGGTTAATTTTGAAAGATAAGTCTTCCTACATTACATTTACAACATACATAGTATACAATATTTACTATTCATAAATGTTACTGCCTCTCAGAGAAAGCATAAATTAGGTAGAAACGACTAACACATTACGATACAATACGATACATTTTACAGTTCCATATTCTTTGGTCACTTTTTCTTCAACAACGATGTATATTATAGGGGGCGGTTAAAAAAACAAATTCAAATGTAGTGACAGAATCATCAAGGTCCTTGAACCACGTAATTGCCTTAATATAAAATGAAATTATTTTATATTACGATTTAACCTAATATTACGTTTTAATATTAGTTATGTAGTTAGGATAAACTGAAACGTGAATAAATTATGTTTTGGAATGTGAAATTACTATAGGCCGATGTAAAATTAAGCACCGATGAAATATGTGATTGCTTAACTAGTTCCTACAATAATTAAACACTTTGACTTGTACTTCTGAATATGTATTAAGTTTTAGAATATGAAATTGTTTAAGCCGATTGAATTTAAGCACCGATAAAATGAGTGTTTGCTTAAATAGATCTTATAACAATTTCCTACTTTGTTAAACAAAGAACCTAATACGAACGGATTTGAATTTGATTTTAGATTATGAATTACGTGTGACCAGTAATACCATAAGCTTTGAATATGATAATTGATACGCAAATTCCCGGGTTTCGGCACCAGAAATAATGTAGAATCGCACCAAGCCGAAATAGCGGGTGGCTTCTACTACATTAGGGAAAATTACGTTAACACAAAATATCGATGTTCAGAAATAGTGAGCAGCAAAAACAATGCACCACGTACCTTTGAGATGCTGCAGCACTCGATGAATTTACGCCCAATTATCCGATGCGATACACGTGTTTTAATGGCCGCCGCGCGCGCACAGCAGATGAGCGGCTCGATCGAAGGCGGAAGTACAAGTGTGTCGTGGTGCATGACAGTTGCAAAATAACTTGACAACCTTTGTTTGCATACTCTGTGCCAAACATCGATAATAGACACCACGATCAATTACACGGTAACGAAACATTATAATATTCATTTATTTTTTAATTTAATCGAAATGAATATTGAAGGTCGTCTAATATTTTTAACAAGCTTCGATAAAACCTTCATATCATCTCACTACCGATTTATCTGAAATTACATTATGTTAATCAATGGACTATTGAGTTGGCTTAGTTGCAAAAGAAATTGTGTGATTGAGTATGTGTGTTTAAATAAAATGTTCTATATATTTTACAATTGCATAAGTCTCTAGTCTCTACCTCATAAAGCAAAGCTTGGTTATAAGAGGCTTATCTAGCATACCTAATGCACACAGTATGCTAAATCTCAGTAATATTTGCTTTGTGAATTGAATTTTATCAATGATTTCTACACAATATAATATAGCAAGATATTCTGGATGCATTTGTATTACAAAAACTTAAATGAAAAGTATTAAAAATTACACAAAAGCAGGCGACGATAAATTGTATTCAGTTCTATTTATAAATTAATATACAATTCTAATCTCAAGAACTTGTAAAGTTTAGCAAATTCCATTTAAATTGACAGTTTTCCTTGTTATTTTCTTCCGTAAAACATGTTTAAAAGTCGTTAAAATTAGGAGAATTTTCCAATAGCACGTCATCAAAGCGGAAGTGTTTTGTTAGCAAACATTTTAACTTAGTTCAATGTGTCAATTTGTGTGGAGCAGCCCACGTAGATGAGATTCAGAATCGAATTACATATCAGCCCTTAATTGGATACAGGAGTTCACAACAAAACATATTATTTACAATCCATTTGATGTGATTATTATAGAGACGAATGCACATTTACCCGTGCTCATTCTGATGGACAAAAATGTATTTAAGTTATGGGATTATTCAGAATATTTTGTTATAATTGCCAAATAGGTACTAAAGCAAAAATACAGAGAAAAACAAGCGTTACAATAAAATTAGTAAATTAAACATTTAAATACCTGCTCTGCTCACAATTAGAATTACACACAGTCCACCGCTCTCAACACAGACGTTTTGTCCATGCGCTTTATTAATTTTATGATTATTCGAGCAGTTAATAAAATAATTGAGCAATTATGTTAATTTGGAGCTAGCTGAACCGACGCCAAAACGTTGTCAACGAAGCTTTATGCAAATGGTGCGGCGTGCTGGGTACACGTTGCCCTACACCTGCTTACCTCGACCTTCCTTGTACCTTTCCACTCAACTCAAATATCTAGTAATTAAACTTTTACTGAAGGGCTTTAGAATCGTTAATTTGTATAACAATTAGTTTTATAAGTTACTTATTTATACATACTGATACATAAATGTAATAATATTGGTTTTCATCAGGTATATTAATTATTGCTGTTAAGCCTTTTCTCATTTAGGCCATAACTATGTAATTTTAAAATAGATTATAAAATATTCAATGAACATTTTCAGTTCAACAATAATTTAAACAAAAAATAGCAATAGCAAAACATTAACTTTACTCTTTTTAGTATTTAGTGCTATAATCTAATCAAATAGAAGAGATTTTAGCTAGAGAGAATCCCATTTTATGAGAGCAACACGTCTGCAACTCAAAGTTGCTATATTTATGGGCGATGTATGCTCGTACCATACATCTACTTTGCCATAAAATAAATAAACGAAGAAGATATTTCAGAATGCATAGAACCACAAAATAACTCAAAGCAAATAAAACATAATATAAAGCATGTAGTAGTTCTTTTCTTATGATTATTTACTAGTTATTTATAAGGATTAATGTAAATAAAAAACTCCTTTTACAATTATCCGAAATATATTTCCTTTAATATTAACTGCAGTCAAATGGGTAATTCGATTTGTAATTCATATCTTTTATATAACTTTATTTGTGTTAAATTATACAGATTTTTCTCCGTCTGTTTATAAAATATGTTTCTGAAAAAAAATTGGATACGTCACCTTCTTAAGGTGTGAACACATTTGTAAGCACAAATTCTTACTGAAATATTTGTATTTAAAAACATCGCATTAAATCTGTCAAATGTTCCAAGTTTAAGGCGTGTAGATCCAGTTATCCAATTGATTTAGTTTATTAAGTAAACGTAAAGTAATACATTAGTAGCTGCCAACATCAATTGCTAAGCGATATTATAATTAAGTTGGGGAAAGACCATAAGTCAGTCCGTGACCTTTTAAAATTTGTCACTTTAATAAAACTAGTTGCATCAATTCCCTATCCTTAACATACTTCCTTTACAGCTATCTTCGATATCCTTAACTATTATTCTTCTAAATCTACATAAATAAACGGCGAAAGCAAAATGAATTTCGTTCCTCAGGAGCATTGATGCGTAGACAGCCCAATACAAAGTAGCTCCTTCCAGTGCGAATGCCTGACAAATGTGACGTCACCCTTAGTATCCGCTCCCCTATTTCTACACAGTTCAAAGTAAAACTCCAAGTCTGATATATGAAAAGACATTTTCCGCAATTCGATCGACATGCAGCTCCAATGCACCTGCGATTCGTCACGGCACACTGCATAGAAAATGAAACTGTCGAAACAATACACGCAGTGCCATTTGTCTTTTGCTAACTTAATTATAGCTACATCAACCTACATCGGGATGTACCGCGCACGTTTTTGAAAAACTACAGATATATTGTTTTTATTCGTTAATACGGTATTCGATAAACGTATGTATTTTGCGGTTTTTCCAATATTACAATTCGATATTGTTGAACATTACATTAATATAGGTTGATGATAATAAATGAATTCGTTAATAATTAACTTTATCTTTTATACTGGTCCATTCTGCTGTTATTTTCATTCATTGTTATTTTGATCTTGCTTATCTAAAATCATTTGTGTGTGTGATAAAAGGCATAGAATGAGATTGGCACTTTGATTCAGATGTATATAATACATGGATTAGAACAAAAAAGCAGTAATAAACGTTTATACTTACTTGTGAAAATAAAAGTTACAATAAATTAAATTGATCAAACAAAGTTTATTACTTTCTAACTCTTTCGTTGTATCTTTATGAACTCCTAATTTTGTATTTATTCAACGACTTGTTCTTTCTATTCCCACATTTGTGTAACAAAACAATCGCAAATTCGGTCGTTACATATAAAAAATGCGTGTTTCCTTTCAAGCATTTCAATAAATAGTATGGGCCGAGTCGTAAAGTAAATAGCGTGTGAAATTTAGTGCTTCCTGTTTTCTGCGGCCCACCACACAACGCCTAGCTCAAACTCATACGTATATTCGATTTGTTTCCAAGTAAAGTTCGGTAAAGTTCCACGTGAATAAAGTTATGGCCAAAATTGAATTTGTAGGTATTCTCCCGCATGTCGCTGCAATCAGAAATCCGTGGTCTATTGTCTGTCTCCCCTAGAGGTAAAAGTTTCACGCAGCATTCGCGAGGTTGGTTTTTGCTAACAATGTTAGAATATCATCGTGATCCTAGCTAGTACCTACTTCTATAATTAATACTGGAATCACTGGAAACGCTCTTCTCCTATGTTTTAATTACTTCTTCAGAATTGTATCAGTTTGGAGAAAATAATGGAATTGGGAATTATTTAATTGGATTTAATGAAATATTTTTTTTTATTTACTGCATACTGTACTTGGAAATATAGTGCGAATAATACTTTGCAATAACCTCATGACCTTGTCAACATATTATAACGTCTGGCCTGTTTTATTTTAATTTTCCAACAGATATGTCGGAGCTGCGTTATCAGGGCCATTTGCATAATGCTCGTACCAACATGCCAGCTAGCGAGCCTGATATTGCGCCTCAGATTATCGTGGGATAAGTCTTTGCCTCGCTCAATGTGACCTAAAGTACAATCCTGTCATGATACTTACATAAGCACAAGGGTTGACATAACCAGAATAAGAATTCGTTATTAGTTAGCGAGATACGCCTTAACATCACAGTTATAATCATAATATTATGTAACCGTCAATATTGGTTTATATTTATGACATTATTTAATCATAATATGAATGTTATGAATTATGAATGCAAAACAAAACAAATAACGCAGCTCTAAATGAAAAACAAATTTCATTTGTTCTTCTTTCAATTCTATATTGTAAATGTAGATTGTTTATTCTCACTTGTGCATAATTTATGTACCTAAGTATAACATGGAATGCTATATTGAATAACTACACTCACCGGCACGGAATCTTGGCCACTTCAAATTTCTGCGAAAAATTACGCTATTTCTTTTCTACTACAAAATTCAATAAAAATTTAATCAAAGCTAGATAATTTAATGTTTTTACGAACTTTTAGTAATAATTAGAAGTTTATAATAAGTTCTACCGCGCAGATATGAATTAAACAAGAATTTACGCTTTTTCTGTGAAATTTAAATGATTTCTTCAAAAATGCACAAAAATTAGGAAAAAGCGTTTCCATAAAAAAATTGAACCTTTGAACATTGGGTGTTTCCTTCTCTTGCCTTAAACTTTGTTTGCATCCTTTCTGGCATACTCTAAAAGACATTTTTGATGTCCTCTTGAGCTATAGTGTACCAAACGGCCCCAGCTGTATTTCTAAGCTCATCTACCGTTTGTGCTGGGTTGGAATCGAACTTTATGTTTCTTTTAAGCATGTCCCAGATATGTTCTATTGGATTAAGATCCGGGAAACGAGCTGGCCACTCCAATTTTTCAATAATAACCTCTTGAAGGTACTCTTATACGCATCGTATGACACGCGGATGTGCGTTATAGTGTATTAGTAGCAAATTTTCTTCAGTAATAAACCTGTAATAGGGCTGAACACATTTCTGGAGAATTTCCTCGATGTACCTGATCAAATTTAAGCCATTATCTACGATAACTAAATCCGTGCGAGCATCGAAACTTATACCTCCCCATACCATTATTGACCCTCCATGAAAAATCGCCGTTTGAGTTGTGGTGTTGGGTGAAAACCTCTCTTCTCGTCTCCTCTATACTGACTCAAGGCTATCAGAAGCTTGTATAGTGCCTTGGCACTCATCTGTAAACACCACACGAGCGCACTGGCTGTGGGTCCAGTTTTCATGTTCTCGCGCAAAACGAAGACGTGCTTCTCTGTGATGTCTGAGGAGTTCTGGACGGCGTGCTGGTCTGCAAACCTTCAAATTAACTTCCTTCATTAGTCTTCTCACCGATTGCTCACTCACATTTATTGTCTTGGTGTTTTTGAGCCGGTGGCGTATCTTCAAAACTGTCAGAAAGCCATTTCTGAGTATCTCTTGAACAATAAACCGGTCTTCTCGAGCTGATGTGCACCTCATGCCTCCACTTCCTGGTCTGCACGTGTAGCTGCCAGTCTCCTGGTATCTTCTCCATGCATAGTTCATCGCTGAACGTGGTACGTACTGTACATTAGGTACTTTATGTTGCGGCAGTCATTGGTCTAACATTGTGATGGCTTGTGCAGGTTGTTCATAGGTTAGCGGCATTTTTTATTGTTTGTTATGATCATTGACTACAGCACAACAATAACAATATCATAAAACGGCATAAACGATATCGAAAAAAGTTTAAAACGAACAATTCGTAACTTCGGCTTAACCGCACAAATCACAAATTTCGACTAACTCTTAAAAAGTGGTAAAAGATTATTCTCAAACTTAATGATTTCTTAACATAAAATTAAAGAAGTAATATGTTAACATATCTGCATACAAAAAAATCGTGAAAAACACTTCAAACTTTTTTTATTGGCAAATTTGTAAGTGGCCAAGATTCCGTGCCGGTGAGGTGTATATTGAAGCTCTTTAGTTAGTAAGCAAATAATTATTGATAATTTATTAATCCAGTTGTTAACAAATTAAACATTGTTTACAACCAATTTAAATAATGTTTACTCAATCGCTAGAAACATATGGACGTGGATATAAAAGCAATCGCAATGTGTGTCGAAATGGACTGCATTATTTAGTCAATGTTTGACTCTAATTAAAGCAATAAATTTACAACACTAAATACAGGAC
Organism: Colias nastes; assembly: GCA_907164665.1. Taxonomy (NCBI): domain Eukaryota; kingdom Metazoa; phylum Arthropoda; class Insecta; order Lepidoptera; family Pieridae; genus Colias; species Colias nastes. The sequence goes on from CAJQZM010014550.1 coordinate 11,852, forward strand.
ACAAACGGAATTACTGAATAAGTTTCGTCTGTTTAGTCATATGGTGATAAAAGTTTAGATGTTCTATATAATATTACCTATAGGTAATATGTTTAATAATTATTAATAATATGCAGTGAAATATTGAACGTCAAAGTGAACCGCATATTTCAGAGTGGGTTAAAAAGGTACAATATAATGTGAATAAATACTATACATAGTCTAAAAACTTTCCGAATTGAATAATATTTGAGTGTACAGTATAACAATATTTTCTAATAATACACCTACCATTGAATTGAAACAATTCCACAGCATATCCATCGGGAAATAGAATTCAAAATTACGTCTCAGCTGAATGTAAGCAAAAGGCATTTCCGTAAAGCCCATGAAGGCTTATATAACTCATCTTTTAAAGAAAATGTGAGGATCTGCACCCGTATGTTTGTTCAGACGATTAAATCCGCACCATTATCCCACACTTACACGTTGCGAAAATGCATTTTTATTCATACTTTGGTGACAATCATAAGTTCACATTATTTACAGCTACTGCAGTGAAACGTAAGTTATTGCATATAGTTTATTTTAAGGCTAGATTTATTTTAAAATATTAAAGGCAACGTTATATTTCTTATACATATATTTATCTTCGAAAAAAATATAGATTATAAAATATTACATAAGAATACGAACTCAAATCCACAGTTAATGCATGAAAAAACGTTCTAATGTTTTGTAAGAAGAGTGCTCATGAATAGAGTAATACGATGATGCATTTTCCATAGCAAAGCTCGCGTTACTTTACCGGGAATCCAATATAATATGAAAAATGATCACACTCAACTCCTAACTATGAATAAGTGAACGCTATTAGAATATTGAAGGAGACCCAGTCTAGGTTTAATTCGAGAAAACGTAACACTACACTAGAAGGATTTCGCTTCATAGAATATTTTAAGCAACGGCGGGTACCTTTTCCAAACAATGTTTTATAGCTTTTACGGTAGTAAAGTATTTACTTTCTTTTGTATACAAAATAAAAAAGTCAAAATCTTAAAGAGAAAAAATGTATAGCATTTAATATAACGAAAATATTTTGAGATTATTATGCAGATTTTAGAACGTTATAAAATAATCATCGCACTTTTGTTGAAATATCGCTTTTCATAACAAAAACAATATAGACAAGCTTTAATAATAATATGAGATTAAAGTATTACAGTCAGGTGTACCAACGGCATTTTCTTTTAATATAATAAAGTATACGCCAATAAACTGTCTAAGAGCACCAGACGGATAAGTAAAATAATATTCGGGGAATATGAAATTCTTAATAACGTAACCTTTGTTTTGGGCATATAAAATCCTGCTGTGACAAGCTGCTATGACTCAAAGAAACAGTGTGATTTCAAAGAAGTACCTATAAGATTAAAAAAACACTTTCATCACATTGCTTATGTCAATAAAATTATCGAGATGTAAAGTCACATTTTCCAACATGACCCAACCATATCTTATATTCCAACATATTTAGTATTTAAGCTTTTAACATTTCATAAAGTTTGATCACAAATAAATTTAAGTCTTCTTTGATAATTTTCTTGAAACACTAACAACGTTTCCCATTACGTCCCAATCAATTTTCCTATAAATATACCTAGAACAGCATCGAAAATTGTACTTTGTAACACATTTATACTTTGATTGAAACAGATTTAATTAAGGTCATGTCACCATACATATAAAATACTACTTCGAAATGACAAAGCGTTTAAAATATACTAACAAAATAAAACAAAATTATAGACGTTGTATGTTTGACGTGCAATTTCAAAAGGAATTTTGAATGCAGTGTATGTTTCAACACCCTTAATTTTCGCTAGACACTACAGACGTCAACTAATGAATACGAAATTGAAAAGTAAATTTGTTTCAGTCCTTAGTTAAAATTCCCAAGGGTTGGGAATGAAAGACTTTTATTTTAAACTGATACGAACTTATAGACTGGAATTAGCATCAATTTTCGTCTAAATTTATTTTCTTTGAAGAGTTATTTTAAGCAATTCCTGAAATACGTAATAAACATTAAAGCTCTTCTCTTTGTATTATAAAAAGAAGAAAAATGTCGAGTAAAATAATTATATGAAGAATTCTGAAAACTGTTGCTTAGTTCTAGATGGTTGTGACGTCAAGTGTGACTTACAATGTCATCCCTGAACATCCCCGAATAGTTATGTTAGTTTTACGTTTTAACATTTTAAAAGTGGATTCTGAAAGTGTTTTATGAAATAACCGCTAACATCTAGAACAATTATAACGTGGATCTATTTCTCATTGAAATATATTACTTTTGTATTAAAAAATACTTAACATATTTATTCTCTTTATCTCATGTTCGTTTCCTGAAAATTGTCAGTAGGTGAACGTGCATGAGAACGAGCGAAATCAGAATGAGTGAACAAATTTTTAATATTAAACCTAAAAGCAGTAGGTCTACCTCCATAATTAATGTAACTCTAGCTATTTTTTATTATTTATTATTATTTAGACCTCGTACTTATTATACCCACGTAGGCAACAAAAATAATGATAACAAAGTATACCGTGCACGTTGTACGCAAGACGATTTTAGCAAGGAAAATATTTTTAGTTTATAAATAAAAGAATACAAAGTTCTCTGTCACATTGTGGGTTACTGGGGCCATAAAGTTAAACGAAGTGTCGGGTCAGAGGTAATAAGGAAAATTGTTCAGGCTACACTAACGCTCGCCGGCGATAAGACGTGTATGTTGCTGGCAGACTGGATTACGCAGGATACATCGCAATTTATAATCTTTATACTACACAAAATGTTTACGGGGAACGTTTTTCAATGTTCAGGTGTTACGCTAGATATATGAGACGCTGTCTACTATCTTACTGAGCAAGGGATCGGAATAAGTAAACGAAGAAATGAAAGCGATAATATAATTTTAATAAGCTAGCAATGTAAACGTTTTACAATTCAGCTGTTATATTTAATTCACTCAGTTTATATTTTATTCTGCTCTGGTTGTAAAGATACAAGAAACAGCTACTTTATTATTACGACTTCTACAACCATCTAGGTTACGCTATTTTATTACTACGCTCTATACTTTTATAAGTGGATCGAGAGCATTTGTTTAATTCATAAACAAAAGATATTTATTACTTTTATATTATAAATAAATGAATATTTATCTATTTATGAATATTGTACGACCAAAAACGAATTTTACAATGTAAAAAATAAGATATGGGAGGGGAGGAGGTAAGGACATGCTCCATCGTCCGGGGCAGTGAGGTGACATGAGACGTGTTCCGCTCATGCCGCCTCGCAGATGAAGGAGGAGGCGCGCACGCGCGCAGCCGTAGGTGGTAACGGAGGTGGGCCCGTAACCGGGCGTCCGCTGCCAGGGTCGTGGACGATTTCTAAGAGTACTAACTGCGCGGCTCGACGGAACACAGTGGGGTTTTAGTCGGTAAGAATCCGACATAACCCTTGGCTCCATCCCCGGGGGCCGTGGGTATCTTTGGAAGATTTCCCCACTATGAAAAAAAAAAAAGGGGAGGAGGTAAGGATAAGTATAAAATATTATATAATTATATTCATAAAATATGTGTCATTTTCCCGTCGATATTACGTTTGTTCTGTGTGACATCCTTGATGAACAGCACGTATGCATATGCACCTACGTAAATATAGACTGCAGACAGTCGATTGCAGCTCCACGGCAAACATTGGACCATTAAGTCTCATCATGTCGACCAACAAACTAAGCATCCCAGATTTCGACGACATATTCAAACAAATAAAAATCAACTTCTGGCTTATCGGCATTCCTTACGAGAAGAATATAAAACTGCATTATTACATACTAATGGCTGTCATTATCGTTATGGCAATACATGAATTTTTATTCTTCACTTCGAAATTCTCAGCTGAAAATTTCCTCGAATTAACACAGCTGGCTCCCTGTACGTGTGTTGGACTGTTGTCTTTTATCAAAATAGCATTGATTTGCAGTCAACGAAATAGTATTTTCAAAGTCACCAATAGTCTAAAGGCTCTCTATCAAGATATCCTTCATGATAATAAGAAGATACATCTAGTACGGTCGAATTTTATGTTTCTTAAATACTTAACAAAGTATTTCTTCATTTTAAATGGTGTTCTTATCAGTTTTTATAATTTTTCTACAATTTTTCTTATTATTTATAATTATTGGAAGAAAAATGAAGTGCAGTATATTTTACCTTATGCAATTATGGTACCATTTACGATTGATTCTTTGCCCAAGTGGTTCATTGTTTATTTATTTTCAATGTCAAGTGGTAAGTAAACATCATGCTTTAATACAGTATATAATTAAAATATAGGAATTCAATACAGAAAAGTATAGAATATAGATATTTATTTATTTTTTGTACACCACATAATACTTAAATAAATGGTTTTGTTTATACTTTTAGGTTTTATTTGTGTATTGTATTTTACTACTGTCGATGGATTGTATTTTATTATGATTACACATATCTATAGTCATTTTACAATTTTGAGTGAAGAAATAAAGGGTCTGGAACCAGATACAAGTCATTTGTTGAAAGGCATTGTCAGAAAGCACCAATATATTCTGAAGTAAGTATTTAGCATTGCGTTATTTATTTGGCACTTTATTTTTTTTATTTTGAATTTTATAGCAGTACAGAAAATTGATACTTTTAGAAGCACCATGTCATAATTATTCAGTTTTAAACATTATTTGAATAAGATTAAACATGATTTAATGAACGTTTGTTTATTTTACAGATTGTCTCAAGATTTGGAGGATATATTTACAGCACCAAACTTATTTAACGTCTTAGTGGGATCTCTTGAAATATGTGCACTTGGTTTTAATTTAACGGTAACATTTACTACGAGTTTTCTTTAAACTTAAATATTGATTAAACTACTGAATAATATACATACGTTTAAAACTTTTAAAATCATAACGTCTTCAAATAAATTTTATTTTATTTATTTTATGGCGTTAATCTTCGACTTGCTTCCAAATAAAATAATAATACTTAAATAGTAAGATATACATTACAGATGGGTGAATGGGCTCAAATACCAGGAGTAGTTTTATTTTTGTTGTCTGTACTTCTACAAATACTCATGATAAGCGCTTTCGGAGAAAATATCATGCGAGAGGTAAAACCTTTTACCTACATACAAATACCCACTTACTTAATTCTTCTTTAATCTTCTTTAGTATTAATTAATAAGAAACTCCCAGAGTTATTAATAATTGAATGACAAGCATCAATTTTGTGTAATACATTTTGCTCTAAATTCTAAAATAAATATAATTTGACATAAGTATGACCTTTTTCTTCCTTTTGCAGAGCTCTAAAATTGGCCAGTCCGCGTATTTTTGCAATTGGTATAATATGGATCAAAAATCCAAAAAGATAATCTTACTTTTAATGTTAAGGTGAGTGAGTACCTATTTAAAACGTTCATATTAAAAAGATGTTAAACTCTTTATTTGCAATAAATATTTATTAATTGTTCATGTAGAAATAATGATTTCATCCATAACTTATAAATAAGGAGCGTAAAATATAAATGTTCAAGGAATAAATTACCAATTTTCAGATCCAATAAACCGCAGATGCTAACCGCGTATAAGTTTTCAGTCATTTCCTACCAGAGTTTCACAAAGGTATCGTATTAAAAATTCATTTAAACCGTTTTCAATGAACAATACAGTTTATAACCACATTATTTTTAATTATTAACTAATATTCCCGTGCTTTTAAGGAAGCGATTCTATTTATAACAACGATTCCATTAATATAAAAAGTAACATAAAATTAACTCTTTTGTTTCAGATAATAAGCACATCATGGTCTTATTTTACAATACTTCGAACTGTATACAAGCCAGCAGAATCAAATTTTAATGAATAAATAATTCAATCAAATTTTAATAATACCTACTTAAAAATTTAAATTAATGTAGTTACACGCTAAGTTGCATATTTTGTTCAATAGTCACAAAACTTTAAAACACGATAAGATATTTTATTTATTTAAACACGTTTCGTTAATTCTGCTTTCTTAATAAATAATAATTAATTTATGCATTGTGTCTTTTATTTACATTTTTTTTATGCTATAGGATAGCAAACGAGCAGACGCGTCGCCTGGTGTTAAGCGATACACGCCGCCCATAAGCATCCACTCCACTGGGAAGTGGATGTGTTGCTGTCCTCAAAGGGATTTGGAAGGAGTTAGGTAGAAGGGGCGAGGATGGGAGGGATTGAGGATAGGGAAGGAGAGGATGGGCCTCCGGACCCCTCACTCACCGTACGGAACGCGACAGTAAACTGTCACTATGGCGCCGATATTCTGTGAGGGTGTGGTACCTTCCCCGGTGCGAGCGTGGCCCAATTCGTGCCGAAGCATGCTCGACTCCCACTTTCGACATTTTACAATCTATCTAAATCTCGTCACTTATGAAAGCGTCTTGATAATCCCCATCAGTCAATTCAATTGGTACATAAAAAAATAGTTTATCATCAACCGTCATACCATTGATCTAGTGAAAATAGAAATAATAATATTACATGGCAATAAAGTTATGATTTAGGGGTAATTTTATACAGATAGTATAATTTCAGTATTCATTTATTCCATCTTATATTAATGAAAAAAAATCGTTTTAGCAATATGTTTTTATCATCTTCACACATACAAACAAATTAATAATAATATGTTTTATAACGAAAAACCAATGTATCGACGTCCAAATTTTTTCATCAATATTCATTTTATAGCTGGAAAAAACTGAAACGAGGTCCCTGAAATTTCTAACAAACTCCAGTTTGTAAAACAGTTTATGGCATTAAATTGACATTGTTTAAACATATCGCGCAAAGTTAATTAACAAAAATTCATAACAGCTTGTTAATGGACCAATTAAGGCCCAATATTTTCTAACTCCTACCAAGTGATTTAATTATTTCAGTATTTCAGGGCTTTGTTCTTCGTAAAATACCTATATGAAAATGTTTATTTTTTACGTAGGTACTAAATTGAAAAAAAATGGAATCAAATTGAACGATGAACCAAAATTATGTTGATGGTGTAACTAATATAATTTTTTTCTAGTTCTGTATTGGTATAAGCTGTGTAACGAATGTCATAGAATTATGTAAAATTAAATTAGTATATCGTGCGAAATTTATGCAGAAACTATAAGAAAACCAAAAGAAACATTGTAGAGTAAAAGAAAAGAACCCGAATAATACAAAAATAACCATTTTTTGTAAACATCTACTAGAAGTTTATATGTAGGTATATAAATAAGAATAAAAATCCAATAAGTTTGACAAACCAGGAACGAGGTAAAACCATTCAAGAGGAAAATTTTGAAAATCAATTACAGGCGCTTAAAAAACAATCGAATATTGAATGGAGTTTGGAAAGTTGATTTATAAATGGCAAGAATGCGGTTCCCGCAATAATATTATGGAAAACTGAATGCCAATAACTTGTAGGTCGACGTGTAATTAAAGCTCATCTTTTGCTGACATATTGATGGTTACATGGATGTTTGGAATACATCATGCAGTCTTTGAGCAAATGTGTCGGCTTGAGAACAAGCTAGTAATTTTCCCTTTATTTATTATTCAAAATTAACGTTACAGCACAAATTTATCATATAATTATAGAGACTAAACGAAAATGAAGTAAAGCATTAGAAATGTTTGTTAAGTTATTCGAGAAGAATATTGATTCAAAAATTTAAAACTTTATAAAAAAAAATGTATGGTACATCCTTGATTTATTAAAATAACATAAATACAGCAATTACATTGGTATCAAAATAGTGCTAGCAAGCAAATTACTAAGGTAAATACTACACTAACGATTACTATTATGTTCCATCATGTTGACGAATAAACTCGGTATTCCTGCTTTCGATGAAATATTCAAACAAATCAAAGTCAACTTTTGGCTAATAGGTATTCCCTTTGAAGAGAGCATAAAGTTACGTTATTACTTTTTATTATGTTGGCTCATTGTTATGGCACTACAGGAATTTCTGTTTTTCATATCAAAATTTTCCGCTGAAAATTTCCTCGATTTAACCCAACTGGCTCCCTGTACATGTATTGGTATATTATCAATAATAAAAATAATTCTAATTTGTAGTAAAAGGAGCAGCATTTTCAAATTTACAGATAATCTAAAAGCGCTGTACAAAGACATTGTCATTGATGAGAAGAAAATACTACTCGTGAAGCCCAACTTCGTCTTTCTGAAATATCTTATAAAATATTTCTTCATACTGAACGGTGTCCTTATAAGCGTTTATAATTTTTCAACGATATTCCTTATATTGTATCACTATCTCAAGACTAATGAAGTAAGGTTCATTTTGCCGTATGCCATTATGATACCGTTCTCGGTTGATTCCTGGGGTAAATGGCTTTTTATTTATTTGCATTCCATAATAAATGGTGAGTCAATATTAATTACGTGCATCTGCTTTTACGATAATAATTTAACAATATTCCGAATGCAGTTTAATAAATAATACCACACATGTCTAAAATAGCACTGTATTTCCAGGTTTTATCTGTGTGTTGTATTTCACTACTGTTGATGGGCTTTATTATATTATGACGACGCATATTTGCAGTCATTTTATTATCTTAAGTGAAGAAATAAAGAAATTGAAGCCAGAAACATCATATTTGTTGAATGAAATTGTGAAGAAACATCAATATATCTTGAAGTGAGTAAATCTTTCAGATAGTTTTCTAGTTTGATTAAATAGTATGTACATATAAATATGATTGCTTACAGATTGTCTCAAGATTTGGAGGATATTTTTACAGCACCAAATTTGTTTAACGTTTTAGTTGGATCTATTGAAATATGCGCACTGGGATTCAATTTAACGGTAAATAAAATATAAAATTCCTACATAAAATAGCAATAAGGCCGCCTTTTGTGCACTTACCATATTCATGTTTTCATGTTAAATTATGTTTTTATTACTGGTACTTGTACAATAAAGTGTCATAAATAAATAAATAAAATAAAATATATTTTACCTACCTATATGAAAAATATGTTATATATTTAAAATTTCAGATGGGCAAGTGGTCTCAAATACCAGGAGTTGTATTATTTTTATTATCAGTCCTCCTACAAATTCTCATGATAAGTGTTTTTGGTGAAAACATCATAAGAGAGGTTAGTGACAGTAACATAATATATTTATGCTTTTTTAATAAATTACAAAATTACTGTGACTTCGTAGCATGTAGAGTCAGAGAAGCATATTTTAATGACATAAAGAGCCAATTCTACCTGATAATGTCCCTGATAGACTAATGAAACTGTTTTGCGTAAATCTTCATACACACTAAAACGTACATACAACGTAAAACGTACGTAACATTTAACCAATAGGCGAGTCACCACAAAGAACAATCTCGCGAGCGTAGACCAACGTCCACACTGTCCGAACTACTTCACGCAGCAATACCATTTTGCATATATAATTTATAAGCATTTTATTGCAGAGTCGAAAAATAGGCGAATCTGCGTACCTTTGTAAATGGTACACAATGGACAAAAAATCCAAGAAGACCATTTTACTTCTAATGCTAAGGTAACTATTAGACAAAATATACGCTAATAGCAAAGACCGATAATGCTTTAACTTATAACATAATTTTCTATTCTCAGATCCAATAAACCACAAAAGCTAACGGCGTATAAGTTTTCAGTCATTTCCTATGAGAGTTTCACAAAGGTACGGCTGTAAAAATTTCATTTAAGCCATTTTCAATTTAGTATACGGTTTCAGCTGCTGAACTTATTGGACTACT
>CAJQZM010014595.1:5948-51714 GCA_907164665.1 Colias nastes
ACACATTATGGAAGAGGATTTCAAAATCTTTCGTCATGCCTATTCTGTCTATCTTCTACACCTGTGTCCTGTATCATTTGAACCGATTTTGATAAAATTTAAACAATTGAAAGGACACTACACTATATACAAACCTCAATAGCAATCTAGGCAATTTACCTGCTTAAATAAATAAAGAAAAAGTAATATATTTCGTGAAACAGTGTATCAAATATGTACATTTAACTTTTAACTAAATCAGACCACATTCCCAAATAAAATCACATAATAAATAAAAATGTAATCTACGGAACCCACAGAAGTAGATCTCGACACCCCCTTAACAAAGGTCTCTATTGTCCCTAAGCCGAAGACTTATTGCAGTTGATCGTAACACTTCTGATTAAATGGGAGGTATCTTTCCATTCAAAGCTAAGCTATAAATCTTTATATTTTTACATCCTACAATTATACTATAAATGCGAAAGTTTGTGAGGATGGATGTATGTTTGTTACTCTTTCACGCATATACTGAAACCGATTACACTGTAATTTGGTACGTAGGTAGCTGAAGACCCAGAATAAGACAAAGGCTATTTTTTATTCCTAAAATTTCACAGGAACAGGAACTATGCGGGTTTTTCTTTGAAACGCGGGCGAAGCCGCGGTCGGAAATGTAGTGGTCCATATTTTGAAATCTCATATTTAGTCGAAACTTTGATATAGGTAATAATTTATCGCTCCAGAAATCTTTAAATTAAAAAAGTTATTTTTATTTATTTCGTTGTAATTTCGTCAGATTAATTTTTAAATAGTATAAAAATGTCTGAAACGTACGAAGTCGCGGGCACAAGCTAGCAAGTCAATAAGATTGTAACTGACTCGGCACAATGCTATGCGTTGATCAAATAATATATGAATCCAGTGGATAAGCGAAGCGATAAGATTTTATAGTTTATCGAACTTTACCTTAGCATGTTCGTTTAAACATACTAAATTCTACATTTGAGTCAGGAAGAGTTGTACAAGAAGTTTTTAAATAACTATCACATAAAATATTTACGTTTGAAATCAATTTCTACAGAGAAAAGGCGGTAAGACTTTGTTTATTTTTAATAATTACCGTTATGGTAGAAGAGGAATATTTTAAACTATTTTCTTGAATAAGTAAGCCATCGAAACAAAATAAAACAATATTTTTAACCATTCGAAAGACAATCTTTTGAGTAATTCAACATTAAGATACATTTCACATTATCAAAAATTGTATAATTTTTTATATCCCTTTTTTGAGTAGTATACATAGCTTCGCTATAGCCTCGCTTGTCATATCGCACATACCTTACACAAGTATACTCAACATATACTTGTAGGTGCGAATTGCATTCTTAGTTAATTAAAAAGTCTAGCCAACTTAATGTTTTATATAAGCACTAACTTAAGCCTACTAATGGGGTAGTTATACGAATTGTATTAATACTAGCTTTCCGCCCGCGGCTTCGCTCGCGTTTTGAAAGAAAAAACCCCCATAGTTCCCGTTCTCGTGGGATTTCCGGGATGAAACTTATCCTATGTGTTAATCCAAGTTACCCTCTATATGTGTGCTAAATTTCATTGTAGTCGGTTCAGTAGTATTTGCGTGAAAGAGTAACAAACACACACACACACACACACATCCTCACAAACTTTCGCATTTTATAATATTAGTAGGACTTATACAGATCGCGGTTTTTATCGTATTTTGGTTAGAATAAATACAATATGTTATGTAGTATGCTATTTTGGGCTTTAATCTATGTGGGTATTCAATTTTAGCCGAATCGGTGCAGTAGTTTTTGTGTAATAGTGGAAAAACGTCTACTTTTTTTTAATTTCAGCGATTTATATTAATACTGGTAAAAATGGTCAAAGAGTACCTAGTACCTGCATATTATATTAGACTAGGCTATATCTTTCTAGTTTTAAATTATAGCCGAATCGGTTTAGCAGTTTTCGAGTAGTGAAAAGCATTTTCAAAAGCATAATATCTTTGTTTTCAGTTAACTTCTTTTTACCTGCTTGTTTTGCTAATCTGTGTACTTTTGTTTAATTGGTATTAAAAATGTAAAATTAAGGAAAGTTGTCATCTTGTACATAACATATCAAAATCGCCACATCATTTCAAATTCAAAATTCAAATCAAATTGTATTTATTTGCTGAATGTAGTTAAAAGCTGTTAGGTATTTCCCTACGTTAGCTACTCCAAAGTTGTCACCTTCAACAAAATGTATCAAAATCACCACATCATTTCCCTACATTAGCTATACTTCAAACTTATCCTAGCAGATGTAAGTACTCTCAATAAAAGAAATTAAATCCTTTTGACCCATGCGGCATGCCCCACTGTGGGGGCAATTGTTACAGGTTACAGGTCGAGTTGGGGACGAATTGTTTGATTAAATTGGTTCTTTTATATATTTATTGTCCCTTGGCCCAATTAGGAAACCTAGAATTGCTTACTATTTAGGTATAAAAGACTACCTAGGAATTTAAGGAAAATATAATTATGAATACAATATTCAAACTAGATAAACTAGGTACCTTATGTACTTTCCTAAAATATTCAGAAGTTAAAATTCTCATCAAAATCGATTCAGTCGCTTACAACCTTTATATTGTTGTATAAAATGGATGAATTAAAATTTTGTCGATGCATTTAAAAATCACATCAAAATCAGATACAGTACATAACAAACATATTTTGAATATACAATTAATGATCTCAAAAAAAAAAATAGTACACGATTTAAAAACCGCATCAAAATCGATAAAGCCCGTGTGAACCTTCAACGTAAATAGCTAACACAATAATTATAATAGGAATAATAAAAACACAAAAACCGGAACGAACGTGAAGGACTATGACACAGTGTAATGCAATACAGAGACTTTAATATATTTATTAAGAGCTATGACATTTTATTTATTAGCTGTTGATATAACCACGGGCAAAAGCTTGTTTTTGTTTCTTATGTGTTCAAAGCTTTATAAAAATAAGCTCAGTAATTTTCAGATGTATAACTTTACTAGCTGCGCTCTGCGGAATCACCCGCGTGGCTCCGCTCCTGTTGTTCTTAGCGTTATGATAAAATATAAATAGCCTATAGCCTTCCTCGATAACACGAAAAGAATTTTTCATATCGGACCAGTAGTTCCTGAGATTAGCGCGTTCAAACAAACTCTTCAGCTTTATAATTTTAGTATAGATAAGTTTTAGTTTGTATGAATTTTTATTTCGGTTATTGACGTGAACAAACAAAAAATATTTGTTAAAACAGCTGTAAATAATCGATTCCATGCACGAGAGATCATAATAGAAAACTGGTCAGTAACAAATTGGTCTTGTATCGTCTGATATAAATGACTACGAAACTATTCGTCGTAGAATCATGAATTTGGTGTCATTATTTTGCTAACAATATTGAACAAGTAATCCTATCCTACTAATATTATAAATGCGAAAGTTTGTGAGGATGTGTGTGTGTTTGTTACTCTTTCACGCAAATACTACTGAACCGATTACAATGAAATATAGCACACATATAAAGGGTAACTTGGACTAACACATAGGATAGGTTTCATCCCGGCAATCCCACGGGAACGGGAACTATGCGGGTTTTCCTTTGAAAACGCGGGAGAAGCCGCGGGCGGAAATTTAGTTAATTATAATATAACAAAAAAGTTATATTAATAAATATTCATACTTGAACAAATTCACGACTTCTATAAAAATTACCGATTTCTCAATTATTATACCAAATCATGAAATTACTGAACTATTTATAATATAAATATATATATTTTTAGCGATTATTTATATATTTTCTATAAAATCGCAACCTCTACATAAAATTACACTATCCAGGTAATGAACCAGCGAGTACATCGACCTTCTATGGACAACCACTGCACATACCTACCTTGTAGCAACTTCGCAACTTAATCTAACTTAGCCTACTGTGTGGGGAGATTAGAAACGGATGGATCGGTTTTGATGCAATTTTGAAAAAAAGGATAACTATGTAGGTATATATATTGTAATTTTAATCGAAGTGAGTTACTTAGTCTATGTGGTTTGTGGGAGGTTGGAAACGGATGGACCGGTTTTGATGCAATTTGAAAAAAAGCTGTTTTATACTGTAATTTTGTTGAATGGATTTTTAATATTTGGACTTCTAAAAGTAAGAAATTAAATTTTCTCTGTTTACATGTCCGTGCTTATCTATGGAACGGCTGAACCGATTTCTACGATTTTCATTGATAATATGAAGATAGCACAGCTTAAAATAATAATATTTAAAATCATTCGGTCATTAAACTCAAACTCAAACATTTATTTTTTAAATTAGACTTCTTGAAGGAGCACTTTTGTATCGTCACAAATTTTTTACGTCCTAAAGATACTTGTCCTTGCGCGAACGAAGTCGCGGGTACAAGTTGTACATGGTTCTACCACAGTATTACAATATTATAGGAAATATGGTAATACTGTGGTTCTACTATGTAATTTTATAGCATTTTACCTACAACGCAGACAAGTCACAAGAACAAGCTTCTATAACCTACCATAAAAATAATAATAAAAATAATAAATTTCCAAAAATATACCAATATAAAAAGTCAACATTTTCGTTTGGCTTCTTTCTTCGCTATCTCCGAAACTGCTGCACCGATTTCGAAAATTCTTTCACCAGTACAAAGCTACATTACTCCCGCATCTTATAGTATATAGTATATTCCATTTGAATCACAGACAAAGCCAGGCGGGTATAACCTTTCCGAGGTTAATGACCGCGCGGCCATGACAGATCGGCCGTGATCGTGCCTCATTGTTAACTTTTTGCTTTGTTTTTATTCTATTATATTGTTATTTATTTGGTACAGTGGTTGGATGCTGTGTGAGGATGGTTCTAGGTTCGATTATGATGAGTGGATGCGAAGTAACGACGTGGATATTTCTATAAACGACACTTTCATAAATATGTTATTCGAATGTGTAAACATTCATATTAATTGTCTGTTGTGCCTTAAAAGTAAGTGAAGTCCCATGTCCCCTAGTGGGGTAAGGGGCAGATGCATTATACATCTGTTTCACTGGTCGACTTTCTTTAGGGACAAGTAGGTGATCAGCCTTCTGTGTCCTACCAGACTGAGACATTTTTTTTTCTTCGTCTCCACCGGGAATCGAACCCAGGACCCCTCGGTGCTACGCTCACGCGTCAACCACTGTACCAAGGAGGCGGTCGTATATACCTATAGGCTTCTTTATTTTTTGTTGTTCTGTTATGCCTTGATCAACTCTTTTATGAATAGAATATAGATCGTCTTTGACGAAACTATCGATTGTCAACAGAATACCTATGACTTTTTTTTCGATTGCTTATGTTTCTGAATCTTACCTGGATGTAGCCAATAATTAACTTAAGACTTAAAACTTAATAATAATTAATAATTTTATTATCATTAATCATTTAATAGCAATCAGACATACTCACCCTGCTTTGCTTATCAATCTTGTAACCAGATGTAAGTAATTAATAATTTTGTACTAACCTGAAACAAAAGCAAATAATATTTAAACAACACAGAGAATAATAAAATACAGTTTACAGAAATCATTGTTGGTATATTTTTTTCCCAGAACGAGCAAACAACGACACGGCATAACACTAGTATCATCATCTTCATCATCATCAGCCTATAATATGTCCCCACTTTGGGACACAGGCCCCTATGAGTGTGGGCCACAATCCACCACGCTGGCCAAGTGCGGGCAAATGTCACATGGCGAACTATTGATTCTTGGACATGCCGGTTTCTGAAGGATGTTTACAATATAATACGCAGATTAATTGAAAAGTTCTTTTATTTTTTTATGTATTAATGCACAGTCTAAACTACTAGGATTTGGAACATAGAATCAAGTGAGGATCGTCTCACGTGCAACCTCTGAAGGAGGCTGCGCGGGGAATGCTGATCGGGGCGTGGAACATAGAAATTTTTATAAATGACTAGCTGTGCCTCGCGGTTTTACCCGTATTTCTTTACGATATTGGTCGTAACTAACATGATGATATATAAATGGACTATCTAACAGTGAAATTATTTTTCAAATCGGACCCGTGGTTCCTGAGATTACCGCGTTCAAACAAAAAAACTCTTGAGCTCTCGGGATTTTGCAAATTCATCCCTAGATAGTAAAAAAGGAGAAAGTATGAAACTCCATTTATGTAGGTTAAGTGAAATACAGACAAATCTAGTTTTAACTCAGATAATAAATCTTGTTATATTTCCGTTAATTTTATTTCGTATTTCCTTCGGTAAAGGTATCCTTGAATTAATATGGCCACTTGGATTCGTGGAAACGGGTCAAATGTTCTTTAGGACAGGCCTCGGGAATGAATAAATTCAGTTTTTTAACCGACAACGTCAGGGTTTTTGAGTATCGCTCTGTAGCGTAAATAATTGAGGTGTCGTTAGATTCTTAATTGTGACTTTTGACTATGACTATATATACAGGGTGTCCCACTATTGGTATACTAAGCGCGAAGGGACTTGTAGTTTTACATACACTGATCACGTAAAAAATACTAAAATAACAAAATTACATCAAAAATTTTTTGCTAAATTTTTCCTGAAAATCCATGTTTTCTTCTCTAGCTTCGCGCAGCCGGTATATACCGCTTCGCTAATGTGAGCATTTTGTCTATTGAAACATAATCTTAAACGATAGGTCACGTGCTGGTAGCAAAGCTGGGCGGGTTGCTTGTTATGGGTGTACACATAGAGTTTTAAGAATTCATCTATTTGAAAAAAACTGCGTCTGGAATTTTATAAGTATTTTTTACGTACTCAGCGTATGCAAAACTATAACTTGAGCTTAGTATACCAATAGTGGGACACCCTGTATATGGTACCAGGAGTGTGTTAAATCTAGGAATTGTATATTATTCCTAGTCAGTGCTGACCTATTTTTACATAAAAATTGTGTCCATTTGATTTAGGAAATGTCTTATATGATTTATTTCACACGTTTACGATTTTAGGCATTACCTACATAATAGGAATTTTATATATTTGCAGTAACATACATATACGTATAAATTACAAATTTATGATATAAAACGGAGAGTTTGTTTGTTTGAACGAAATCTCAGGAACTACTGCATCAATTTCAAAAATTCTTTCACCACTGGATAGTGGATACATGTTGATACGATCTATGTAATCCCTGGGATATACAATGTACCACAGACGAAACCGGGACGGACCGCTAGTATACCTACAATAACATACCTAAGTAGAAATTGAACTTTAACACAACGTCTAGGAGAACAGCAACGAAAAATAATACAAAATTTTTCCCTAGAAGTAAATAGCAATGAAAAAAGCATTCTTAGCATTTTCCTTTTGAGAGCAAAGTTGCGTACATCATCTAGTAGTAAATAAAAATCACTTCTATCTATCATTATTAATAGTTTTTTTCATTTGGCGTACAGCCAGGAGCCGTCGCCTGTGTATCTAGTTAGAAGATGAATGGATTAGCCATACATACAGAATTAATGCTTAGAATTCTAGAGAAGTTAGGGTGCCTGTCTATATAGGTTAATGGGATTCTTTGATTTAAATGTATGTTTATTTTTAACTTGATAGATAAATGAGTGTCGATGTTCAATAATAGTTATGTCTACTTTATTGATTAAAAGAATCATATTGATATTTTTTCAGCCGTTTGGGAGCTTTAGATATACATACATAGGCGTAGAAAAAATGTTTTTAACCGGTTTATTAGGTTTTGAGTAAAACCATTAACAAACAAAATTATAAACGATCTAATGAATGATGCTTCTACTTCTAATCTATACTATAATATTATTATAAAGCTGAAGAGTTTGTTTGTTTCTTTGAACGCGCTAATCTCAGGAATTACTGGTCCGATTTGAAAAATTCTTGCGGTGTTAGATAGCCCATTTATCGAGGAAGGCTATAGGCTTTATAATATCATCACGCTAAGACCAACAGGAGTGAAGCGCTCCGGGTAAAACCGCAGGGCACACCTAGTAAAAAATGAATCGTCAAATGTGTTACTAAGCGCAAAGCTCGAGAACGGCTGAACTGTTTTTGTTAATTCTTTTTTTATAATAATCCTTCAAGTACGATGGTTCTTATGGAGAGAAAACGTAAACATGTACCACGGGCGAAGCCGGGGCGGACCGCAAGTATTTACATATTATGTGTATTACAATAAAATTCATATATGCTCATCTGTATGTTAGTTACTGAAACATACATACAAAAAAAAGATTTGTAAAAATTAGAAAAACTACTTATGTATATTTGCATTTTAATTTGAAACAGATAACCCAGCCAAAGACTGACTTGTTATTTAAAAATACTTATTTTATGAAAGAAAGTGAACTTTACGATGTAACGTGAACCCATCCTGATGTTAACCGCACGTAATGTTGGCTTAACCCCATTAATCTCTTAATGGAGACCGAAATAAACGGTTGAAAAAGTCATAAATTATTTTATTTATTATTTTTGGATCTATCTGATTTTGAAAGCTAAGCTTTGATGATTTCATTAACAAAAACTAAACTATATTATAAACACAAAAAATATATATTTTTAACTGCATTTATCTATACTATCATTCTATACTAATTTTATAAAGCTGAAGAGTTTGTTTGTATGTTTGAACGCGCTAATCTCAGGGACTACTGGTCCGATTTGAAAAATTATTTCGGTGGTACATAGCCTATTTATCGAGGAAGGCTATAGGCTATATATCATCACGCTAAGAAAAACGGGAGCGGAGCAATGCGGGTAAAACCGATGGGGCACAGCTTGTATATTATATTCGCGCTTTGTCTTCAAGATTAGTAAGGTTAGTAGATATTTATATTGTATATAACACATGTAGTACGCATACGTGAAACCACTTCATTGAGAATAATAAAAAAAAAAGAAAGATTTTATTTTGGCTATGGCAACATTGCAAAAATAAAACAGGAAATTTTTACCCCCACCTCCGGCCGTTACCCGCTCGTTGACACTTGCGGAACTTAGCTCCATTCGTATTCCAGTGTTCACCACTTCTACACGTATTCTAATGTTAAATCAAAATGTCGAAACGTGGTAGTGAAGATACGAGCTTAGATTTTGTTTTAAACAAAATATAAGAAAATTAGAAAAAGAAGTGAAGCGTTCACGCCGCGAAAGACGCAATGGTTTTTCACTTTCTTCATCTTCATCCTCAAGTACGTCGTCCTCGTCATCAAGAGCGCCTTCCCCTAATCAAGATGAAACAATTAATCGTAAGTACCCTCACAAAATATAATAACGAATGTACCAGATCAGTCTGAGGGACTGTTTCGCCACATTCACGTTTTTACTTGTTTTAATGCTTCGGAGTAGTCTTTGGGACTATCTTGCTGCATTAATCTTGCAAGTATCTTAACTTTATGCTTCAGAGTTGTCTGTGGGACAATCTCGCGCATACCTACTTTGCCTAGCTTGTTTAAAATGCACCAGGGTTGTCTGAAGGACTCTCCCGCCGCATTTAATAAATGAAGGCCTTAATAAACCACTTTGGATACATAGATGGTTTACACGATGTTTTCTTGTTTCAGATCAAGAAACGCTTGTGGATGAACCACCAACGTCGGTTACAGAGGTTGTTGAGGTAATTACTCCCGACGAATCGGAAAATATAGACATCCAAGATATTTTGGGTGTCGATCCAACGGTGACCTTAGAATATGGACCAGAAATCCATAAAGACGTGGCAAGTCGATTCGCCCATATAGCTACTACAGGATTAGATAAAGACACTCGGAAAAGAGCTGTCCAATAAATATTTGATTCCTGAAAACTGCACCAGCATAGCTGCTCCTCAGCTTAACCCTGAGATCAAAGGAGTTCTCTTTGATCAAGTAATAAAACGAGATAAAGCGATTGAGGGTAGACAAAAATGTTGGTATTACGGCTTTGGGAAAAATTATTTCTACCCAGCTCAGTTGCAAAGACAAAAACAACGATCTTATAAAAGAACTCATGGACATCGGCCGTATATTTTGTGACATTCAACATTCGGATTCCGAATGTCGACGCAATTTCGCTCTTTACTCGGTCAAGAAAGAGTTGAAAGAACAATTATCTACGACAAAAATTGATAAGTTTCTTTTTGGAAGTAATCTTTTAGAAACCGTCAAGACGGCTAAAGCTATATCAAAATCTTCCTCTGATTTGAAACCTGACGCTCCAAAGAAGCCCAAGTCTAACCCAACACCTAGTACTTCTGGCAAGCCTTTAAACTGGAAAACGAGGACTCCGGCTCGCAGGCAGCCGCCGGGCCCTCGGTCGCGTCACCAGCAGCCTGCAGCGCAGAGCGCACCGGCTCGAGGGAACTCGTCGCAGAGCTACACACAGCGGCCGAAGCCCTCTCGCCGACATTAAACATGGTAAGCTATGCCGGAAGGCTAGCACTTTTTTATAATAGTTGGTCTTTGATAACATCAGATCAGTCTATTTTATCTTGGATACGAGGATACAATATCCCTTTTAATCGACCTGTTTATCAATCGTGCATTCCTATGCAAACCAAATTTTCAGAAACTGAAACCCTACATTTGATTGAGATTCTTAAAAATTTATTAGAAATAGGTGCGATTTCTGAATGCCAACCCTGTCAGGATCAATATATCTATCCTGTCTTTTTAATACCGAAACCGAACGGTAAAATGCGATTTATTCTTAATTTGAAAACATTAAATAAATATATAGACACACAACATTTTAAACTCGAGGATATTCGCACTGCTCTTAAATTGATTTCTAAAGATTGCTACATAGCAACTTTAGACCTTAAAGATGCTTATTTTTTGATAAATATTCACCCAGATTCACGAAAATACCTTAGATTTCAAATAAATGATAAATTGTATGAATTTAACGTATTACCATTTGGTATATGTACTGCACCATACATATTTACAAAAATAATGAAGCCTGTCATAAAATTATTACAGTACTCCAAAAGTAATAATGCACATAGAAATCTTCGTCACTGTTCGGCAACTGTCATATTCCCGGAGCATCCGAAGACGATATCTATATAGAGTGGTTAAATGCATTTTCTTCATGCATAGGTAATTTAGTCAAATTATATATGTTTTGTGCTAAAAGAGATTAATATTGATTTGTACCTAAGTAACGATTTTGTTTCGATAATTCCTTGTTAGTAAATAGCGAGGATAACCCCACGATTGCGAACATATCTTTGTTGGATTGATATATTATGTACTTGGAAAATTTTATAGTACTTTTAAAGTGTCTTACTGAAGCTGGTGTAATGATGGAAGAAAAGAAGGTTAAAATAACACAACATTTATATTGTATAAAATATTGTTTTCAAACACAGGTTTAAATTTAAAAAGTATTTCAAGTACTGATCATTCTTCAATATTATGACATTTAGAAAAAAATAAAAATAAAAACAATCAAAATTAGGCATTATCTTTATTTCTGACATTAGATACATCGGATCTTTCATTATGCTCTTCTTCATTTTCACTTTCCCTACTGCCATCAACTGTGTAAATCATTTCATCGATTAATTCAATTCACCTTTAAAAACAAAACCAAGAAGGGTATGTAATAGCAGCTCTATATAATTCCACACATAGAGAACACGTGCAGTCTCCACCAATATTTAAAGACGACTGACGGATTTTTGAGTTTTTTGACTGACAGGCTACCGTCACCTACCGCCCGATTTGTTTTTGATTGTGTATGACCGTGAATTGACTTCTATTTCTTTTGAACAAGGTGTAAAATGCAAGTGCATTGTTTAGGGCTTTTACGATTCAATGATTCGAGTGTTTTCGGAAATACGACAATTAGCGAAGATTTGCATGTGCATTATTAATTTTGGAATACTGTACGGTCTTGTGGTTATTTGTCATCTATTTATCTCGACGATATATTTTTAAATGGTTTTTCGTATAAAGAATGTATTCAAAATATTGAAATCACTCAAATGTTATTAAAATCCTTGGGGTTTATCATTAATGAAGAGAAAAGTGTAAAAATACCCTCTATGTCTTGCAAATATTTAGGTTATATTATAGATACCCACAAATGGCAGTTAAGTTTACCCCATGACAAAAGATTCAAGATTAAGTCTTTGTTGCAAAAAATTAAAACATTAAAACGTTTTAAAATCCGAATATTTGCCCAATTATTAGGTAAATTAGTATCCGCATGTCCTGCTATAGAATATGGTTGGCTGTATACCAAACAACTAGAACGTTGCAAATATCTCAATTTACTAGGTAACAACGATTATGAGCGATACATGACTTTACCAATTTCATTGTTGCCGGATATAAACTGGTGGTTAAATACCATTGATCATTCAGTGCATAGGATTAGGGATGAAAATTATGTCTTAGAAATATATACTGACGCCTCAACTACGGGATGGGGCGCAGCGTGCAACGGGGAAACAGCATGTGGTCGATGGTCTGACGCTGAAAAATCTTTACATATTAATCGACTTGAACTTTTAGCTGCTTATTTTGGGCTAAAAATTTTTTCAAAACATCATCGTGATTGTCAAATATTACTTCGAATTGACAATACCACTGCTGTGAGTTATATTAATCGCATGGGAGGTGTTCAATACCCTCATTTAAATAAAATTACTAAAGATATATGGCAATGGTGTGAAGCCAAGAAAATTCATATTTTTGCTTCGTATATTAAGTCGAAAGATAACGTCTTAGCCGATAGAGAGTCTAGGCGTACTCATCCTGATATAGAATGGGAGTTATCTTGCACAGGTTTTCAAAAAATTAAAGACATATTTCCTTTACCACAAATCGATTTATTTGCAATACGTCTAAATAAAAAATGTAATACCTACGTTTCATGGCATAGAGACCCACATGCTCATTCTATAGATGCGTTTACTATAGATTGGTCAAAATATTTTTTCTATGCTTTCCCACCAATAGCTATGATTCTTAAAGTTTTAAGAAAAATTATATCAGATCAGGCTGAAGGTATTGTGGTTGTGCCAGACTGGCCAACACAGCCATGGTATCCCCTTTTTATGCGTTTAGTTTTATCCGATCCTATCAGATTAAATTCTGATGACGTCATTATACCCTGTTCCAGGAACCTTCAAACCAACATTACCCTGGTTGCCGCTATATTGTCCGGACCGCGTTGTTACAACAATGTGTCCCTATCTCAGCTGTAGACATCACAATGGCGTCGCTTTCGGAAAATACATTAAAACAATACGAGGTTTGTTTTAAACGGTGGTTTACCTTTTGTAAAGAAAATAATGTTAACATGTTTGAGACATCCATACCAATTATTTTAGAATTTCTTACAAATCTTTTTCACTCTGGTGCTCAATACGGCACAATAAATAGCCATAGGTCAGCTCTTTCATTAATTTTTGGAAATATTTCCGATGATGAAAGAATTATTCGTTTTTGTAAAGGGGTATATAAATTAAGACCTCCTTTACCTAAATATAATGTTACATGGGATGCCAGCATTGTTCTAAATCATTTAGCAACTATGTTCCCAAACGAAAACTTAACTCTTGAGGCACTTTCAAAAAAGTGCATCACTTTACTTGCCCTGGTAACAGCTCATAGAGTGCAAACGTTGTCTAAAATAAAGATCGATCAAATAGTTTATCAAAATAGTAAAATAATTATAAAAATTACTGATTTCATTAAAACTTCTAAAGCCGGTACTAAACAACCGATTTTACATTTACCCTTCTTTAATGATAGACCCGAGATCTGCCCCGCTAAAACCCTTGATATTTATATAAACAAAACTAAGGGTATACGAAAAACTGATCATCTGTTTATTGGATTTCGTAAACCATATAATTGTGTCACAACCCAAACTCTTAGCCGATGGATAAAGTCTACTTTGAAAGACAGTGGAATTGACGTCTCTATATTTTCTTCGCATAGCACCCGCCATGCGGCCACTTCTATGGCCCATAAACTAGGAGTAAACCTAGACATAATACGACAAACTGCGGGTTGGAGCGGCAACTCCACTGCCTTTGCGCAATTTTATAATCGGCCTGTAATTAACAGTGATGATGATTTGTTGTTAGCAAGAACAATATGTTCACTTTAATTGTACAATATGTTCACTTTAATTGGTTTAAGTTGATTTTTGTTTTTGAATTAGAAAATGATTATGTACCTAACTACATTATTATCTAAATAAAGGTTGATATTATCAAAACGCTTTTATTTTTCTCGATATTTCCTATTACTTCTCTCAACATCTACATGTGTTATATACAATATAAATATCTACTAACCTTACTAATCTTGAAGACAAAGCGCGAATATAATTAATGATTAAACGAACTTACCCTGTACGTGAAGTTCAATCATAATTATATGAAGCGCTTTGTCTGAAAAGATTAGTAACACCCACCCACCCTGAATTGCCCTAGGAAATAGGAAATATCTCAGGTCTCTAGACTCTAAACTAAATGAAGCTAAGTTCCGCAAGTGTCAACGAGCGGGTAACGGCCGGAGGTGGGGGTAAAAATTTCCTGTTTTATTTTTGCAATGTTGCCATAGCCAAAATAAAATCTTTCTTTTTTTTTTATTATTCTCAATGAAGTGGTTTCACGTATGCGTACTACATGTGTTATATACAATATAAATATCTACTAACCTTACTAATCTTTTCAGACAAAGCGCTTCATATAATTATGATTGAACTTCACGTACAGGGTAAGTTCGTTTAATCATTAATTATGGGATGTTATATTATTTGCACGTGTACATCCATATGACGTCATATTCCTTAGCTGAGGCACGTCCACACAGACCGAGCAGCCATTGCTTCGTGTGGATGCACGCTCTGTGTGGACCTGCCTATTTTTTTCATATTTTAAGACTAAAAAACTAAATTTTATTCCTTTTTTTTATATAGATTTTTGTATGGAAAAGGGTAGTATATGTATAAGATATTATATATCAATTTAGGAAATATAAATCAAATTAGCAAATGGATGAAACATACTTCGAATAGAACTATGCTATAAGCTAAACCAGACTAGTCTATTTCAGTACGTAAATTTCATCCAAATTCGATCAGCCGTGAAAGAGTAACAAAATAATATATCCATCATCGAAAACTAACTTTTAAAACATTACTAGTAGGATTAGGTATAGTAGATTAGCGATAGTAGACTGATGCATAAGTCTAGTAGATGTTCATCAATTCCACAGCTTCAAACACACAAACATACAAATTCTACCTCATTATAGAAGTAAAATAGTATACATATTATAGAAAATATATGCAAAGTGGAGTTCATTTAGCGAGTTAATAAAAACCAATAGATATGCGCGGGCGCATGTTTATATTATAATACTGAATCTATGAACACGAGTGACCATACTTTTAGTATATAAACGGAATTTATTAAAATTTATTATTTTAGAAGTGATACTTCTTTAGCGCGTTGAGAGTAAAATTTCAAGGCCGCGTCATGGCAATACCGTCACGTCATGGAGGCAAAGATTTTAGTATCTTTGAATCTTGCCAAAGAAGTTTCACTTCTGACACGTGTGCACACACGCTATTTTTTTATTAGCTGGATTTTAAAATGAGTATTTTAAAAGATAGCTTCTCTTTTTCAAACACAATTTCATGTATTCAAATAAAATTTTTGAAAAGTAGGTTATGTCAATACCAAAATCCTTTGTCTGTATGCAAAAATGTCATTATTCATGTATTCCAGAGAGGCGTTCGGTCAAACAAACAAACACGGTGTTGCATATAAATGAATGTATTTTAGTATTCTCCAATATGACACACAATTCATTAAAACTGCTAAAATTTTAGTTGCTACTTGTATTTATATAAATTTTTATCCTCAGGATCCACCATGATATATTATTTACTAGCTATCCGGCCGCGGCTTTGACCGCTTTGTCTAAAACCTAATAAATTATATACTAAACTTGAATCACTCTATCTTTCTAAAAAACCGCATCAAAATCCGTTGCGTAGTTTCAAAGATTTAAGCATACAAACGGACATAGGGTCAGAGAAAGCGACTTTGTTTTAAATACTATGTAGTGATTCTATTACAAAGAGTTTGAAAAGTACACAAAAAAGTTAACTAACAAAAACTATATAATTATGTAAATATAATTTATTCTGTCCTAATAATATTCAAGACCCCACAGCTGTCATGAATGTGTGGATGTTCCTTTACGCAAAAACTACTGAACCGATTTAAAACAAAATCTTCACACGGATAAACAATAATATACTATGTACTAACTTGAATAATTTTATGAATTATATTATGTAAGAAATACGCTAAATAAAAAATGTGTGCGTGTACTAGTGTACTCACGTAAGAAGTGAAACTTCTTTATGACCTTATTTTTCAAAAAATAATTTACTATATGCAACTTTACAGAAATACGTCGAATCACGCGTGGTAGGTATAAGAAAAAGATGGCGCGTAACGGAAAAATGACACGCGTAACGAAAAAATGTTACACTAAATTTTTTTCCAACCCCGATAAAGAAATTTCACTTCAAAAATAAAAATAAAAATACGTTTCTTTCAACCGGGTATCAAGCAAAAATATCTAGATGCAACTTTTTTGAAAGCATATTTTTAATTGTAATAATATCTAATTATCTATACAAATAAACTATTTTTTTTAATATCCACATAATTTCCAACGTGTTGTCACCCTACACAACATAAACAGCGCACACATCAGCACCCAATCCCTTTCATTGATTTTTATTTATAGTTACATTCACAATAATTTTAAGTGTTTGTTCCTTGAAATATTCGTAACTGCTTTGCTTTCCTGTTCTTGAACGTTTTGTGGGAAAATTTGATTTATCCTGTCACTATGTAACAATAAATAAAATAAAATAAAGATATTTATTTAGTGCTTAAAATATATTCCGTAATTATAACTAACTAGCTGTGCCCCGCGGTTTTACCCGCATTGATCCGCTCCTGTTGGTCTTAGCGTGATGATAATTATTGATATACCTACATATTATAGCCTACAGCCTTCCTCAAGGCTCAATCAATAGGCTATCTAACACCGAAAGAATTTTTCAAATCGGACAAGTAGTTCTCGAGATTAGCGCGTTCAAACAAACAAACCAACTCTTCAGCTTTATAATATTAGTAGAGATTCAATTCGCGTGTTACTATGCTAATTCAGAATTTAATCTATATCTGTGCCAAATTCCATTTAAATCCGATCAGCTGTTTTGAAGAGAAGTAACATCAATCAACATCAACAAACATTCTTAATTTTTATAAAATTTTCATGTTCAGTAAGTAACATAGGATTTCGTTAAACTTTAAAAATCAGATTTTCTTTCCGAACCGAAGGTAAATTATCATTTTTCTGAATTTTGACGATTCAAAATAGTTTCTAAACGGAATTGAAAAAATATATTTGACATAAGTTTGACATAATATTATAGGCCACGATTTCCTTGGGAATTTCCGTTCACTACGAGAAAAGTCGCGGGCGGGAAGTTAGTAATCTATAACTACTAATATTATAAAGCTGAAGAGTTTGTTTGTTTGTTTGAACGCGCTAATCTCGGGAACTACTGGTCCGATTTGAAAAATTCTTTCGGTGTTAAATAGCCCATTTATCGAGGAAGGTTATAGGCTATATCATCACTTTACGACCAACAGGAGTGGAGCCACGGGGGTGAAACCGCGCGGAGCAGCTAGAGAATAGTACTTTTAATAATTTCTTTGTTTTTCGTGATAAATGGTCGAGTTTCGTTGGATAACAGCGCACTGGCGTGGAAACTCGCTTTCTACTTGGTTTTTATCAATGCATATCACTGCGTTTGTGTTGATAAATAACATTCATCACACGTAGTAATTGTTTGTCCGTTTGTTTGTAACGCGGCAAAACGATTGGGACGTTTTTGATGGGTTTCATGTTGAAGATTTGATGTCAGTATTATAATATCAGATTATTTTTGTACTTTAGATAAATATTATACCTATTCATAAAAAATAATAAAAATTTTCCTGAATGTCTTATACAACACCGCTTGCAACCGACTTTAAAAATAAAGAGAAGGTTTTCAATTCAACTGTATTATTTTTTGTTTTTACCTCAATACTTTCGTCAAAGTGAACCTATTTTGTTTAGGTATTTTTTTTCGTTCGTATTTTTGAATTATTGAAGGCGTAGTTTATTCGTAAAAATAATTATTTGACGACATTTTTTGTGATTTAACCTAGTGGTAGTATACTGTATAACTCTTTAAAATAATTAGACATCAATATACCTTATCTTTATTTAGATGTATAATGCATCTGCCCCTTACCCCACTAGGGGACATGGGACTTCACTTTTAATTTACTTAACAACAAAGTTACAGATTTTAATCCTATAGTTATGCCCCAATTCCCCATACCCCACGGGACGCTACTAAATATTAATACATTACTAATACCTTTCTAACAATCCATACTAATATTATAAAGCTGAAGAGTTTGTTTGTTTATTTGTTTGAACGCGCTAATCTCAGGAACTACTGGTCCGATTTGAAAAATTCTTTCGGTGTTAGATAGC
Organism: Colias nastes; assembly: GCA_907164665.1. Lineage (NCBI taxonomy): Eukaryota > Metazoa > Arthropoda > Insecta > Lepidoptera > Pieridae > Colias > Colias nastes. Next base: position 24,630 of record CAJQZM010014595.1, read on the forward strand.
CCATTCACTGAGGAAGGCTATAGGCTGTATATCATCACGCTAAGACCAACAGGAGCGGAGCCGCGGGTGAAACCGCGGAGCGCAGCTAATTTAGAAAAATTGATTTAAAACTAATAACCACAAACAATATAATACTATTATACTAGTATTAATAACTGTAAACATCAAAGGAACTTAAAAAGCGGCACAAGGCCATACATTTTTATGATTATCTATTTCAATTGGATTTTGTTTTTATTGGTCCAGCTTTTAAAGAGATTCGAGAGTGTCAATCATAAATCATGTTAGGCTAAACATAGCGTGCTTGCGTATGCTTTTCTTTTTTTAATTCTTCCAATAACTTTCCACATAATTGGCTGAATTTTAGAACAGATAATATAATTAAAATTCTACTTAATCTGGAATAGAACACTTTTCTAACATGGTAATCCACCCAAGCAAAGCCTGTTGCTAGGCTTGTCCTTCTCTCCTACTAATATTATAAATGCGAAAGTTTGTGAGGATGGAAGTATACATGTTTGTTCATTTTTCACTAAGTATAAACTACTTTACGGATTTGTTCAGAATAACGTATATACGCTATAGAATAACTTCGTTTTGCTCGCAGGTTCGTCCGCGGGTAAAACCGCGCGGCGAAGCTAGTATAATAAACAATAAAATATACACACAATAATTTTTAAAGTGAAGTAGTTAAAATAAAAATATAAAAAGTAAAATTTTAAGGTCTCGTCATGGCAATACCGTCACGTCATGGAGTACGGCGACGGTATCTTTGAAGTTTGAATCTTGCCAAAGAAGTTTCACTTTTGACACGTTTTGATACGCACCTTTTTCAAATAAGTTTAACGAACGACGAAATCCCGTACCTTTTATAAAGTCGGATAAAAGCCGAAAATATATTAAAATGGGTCAACAAATTTAGATATATCGAATGTCGAAGGAGGTCGCGGCGGGATTAACAGTATTATGAAGGATTAGGGAATCGACGAAATTAGATAGCTCAGAATTTGTAAGTGGTTTAGGTTTCTTTAAAAATTTCCTATAAGGGGTTTTATGACTCTAGAGAATACCATTTTATGCATATTTTTATGCATATCAAATACCTAAAAAAAATATACTGGCCGACTTGAGAACCTCCTCCTTTTTTAGAAGTCGGTTAATAAAAAAAGACCATCTTAATCTTAATCTTAGCGAAAGTTTGTAAGTATGGATGTATGGATGTATGGATGTTTGTTACTCTTTCACGTAAAAACTACTGAACCGATTACAATGAAATTTAGCACACATATAGAGGGTAACTTGGATTAACACATAGGATAGGTTTTATCCCGGAAATCCCACGGGAACGGGAACTATGCGGGTTTTCCTTTGAAAACGCGGGCGAAGCCGCGGGCGGAAATCTAGTAATAATATAAAGTTCGATAAAACTGCACATGTATGCAAAATTTTATTTCAATCCGTTCAGTCTATAGTTATTTAATTACTAAGTTAGTTTAGATCATGGACGTTTAAAAAAAGACGGACGGAGTATCGCCTAAACATTGAGTGAAGCCTAGTAATGGCGGTGACACATCCATGTGTGTGTGCCATGTTGCCATGGCAACAGCTGTCCTGATGACAATGGCGGCTGTATTTTTTTCTATAAATTTTGCCGTAATAATTTTGTCATTAAAACATAAAAGAAATAACTTGCTTCCCTGTGGAATGTAATCCCTTGTGTTTTGTTATTTAAAATTGTACTGTTGCGACACCATTTAACCACGCAAGGCGGCATTTTAAATATTTTTTGTGAAACAGTGACGCAGTTAATCAGTCGGTAGTTCACGACGTAATGGCGGCCGACTAGCTTACTATGGTGAGAGTGTGTGCGTGTTCATTGTCTTTACACGATCGCTAGCTTACTACGGTGGCTTCACGTTGTTTGTTCGTAAAACGGCGTCCGTCTTTTTTTATACGTCCATGGTTTAGATGCTGTCTTGATAATTTTTTGAATCAGTTCATTCTTCATAAAATATGATATTATAATTACTCATTGTTAGGAAATTAAAATTTAATAACTTATTATTTTAATAACGATTTGTCATGCACTTTATAATATCGTATTTTGTGTTAACGTTAAATTATATAAATTGGGAGTAGTAATGATTTTTGTCATCATATTATTAAATAATAAAAATTTGTTAAAATTAGTAATTTCATTATTATATTGAATTGTATACGTGTTCATTTCGTTTCGTATTAGTCTCCTCAATATAAAACAAAAATCTTATATATAAAAATGAATCGCAAAATGTGTTGGTAAGCGCATAACTCGAGAACGGCTGAACCGATTTCGATAATTCTTTTTTTACTATATTTCTTGAAGTACGAGGATGGATCTTATGTAGAGAAAACGTAAACATGTACCACGGGCGAAGCCGGGGCGGACCGCTAGTATTTTATAAATAATTATTGGTTTTGGTATTTTTATTTAAAAAATAGTGGTGCCATCTATTGACAAATGGCAAATTGTACATTTTCAGGGAAATGGCGCCATTAGTGTTTGACATCTGTCATTATAGAAATATTGTGAACATTTTTTTTTATGTTGGAATGAAGAATAAACTGTAAGTGAAATAAATGTTTAAAAATATTACTATAATGTTTCATTACTCTTCTGTGTATTTAATATATCTTTGATAACGGTTTTTTCGATATCTCGCTTTATTCCATTAGTGTGAAAATTACAAAATCGGTTATTATAGTATTTGTGTTTACATTTATTTAAGGTAGGTAAGTTTTAAATTTAACAAATGATGATAAAACAAAGAAGTGTAATACCAATTTCATCATCATCATCAACACTATGATACTACATATTTTCCTACTTCCTATGATGCTGCCACAATCCACCACGCTGGCCAAGTGCGGACAGATACCTACGTCACATGTCGAACTTTTGATTCTTTGACATGCCGGTTTCTGAACTATGTTTTCCTTCATCTATTGGAGTAGTGTTGATATGGATTATATTATGTAGATAATACCATTTTAATTTTTATTCATAAAAAAAACGTTTGCAAGGCGCTTGGTTTCAAATATTTTTCAGTGTTTTTAACCGAGAATCATGCTAACATTATAAAATAGCTTTCCGCCCGCGGCTTCGCCCGCGTTTTCTAAGAAAAACCCGCATAGATCCCGTTCCCGTGGGATTTCCGGTATAAAACCTATCCTATGTGTTAATCCAAAATACCCTATTTGTGCTAAATTTCATTGTTATCTGTTCAGTAGTATTTGCGTGAAAGATTAACAAACACTGAACGGTTTTTTATGATACTCGGCAGTGATGTAGCTTATGTACCAGAATTATAATTATGTATATAGCCTAAAGATATAGTATGTACTTGCTTTTGCTCGCGTAAAACCGCGCGGCAAAGCTTGTTTATACTATACCTACATAAAGATTATCCTCAACAGAAAAACCTTTACCAATCAAAGTCAGAGGTCAACAGGTATTTTAAAGTTAAATATATTTTCCTGTTTAAAAGTCCCATCTCTTAAGGTCTTGCATACATAAGACAATATAAGGAAATTGTTCTAAGTGTTTAAATAATGGACTTTAATTGCTTCTACAATACATTTTACGTGTTTTTACACGCTTAGAAGGTTACGTGCTTATATAATAAAAGTTACGACATGTAGGCATGTTCTGTTTATCTATACTTATATTATAAGGCTAAAGAGTTTGTTTGTTTGAACGCGCTAATCTCGGGAACTACTGGTCCGATTTGAAAAATTATTTCGGTGTTTGTTAGCCCATTTATCGAGGAAGGCATATATCATCACGCTAAAACCAACCGGAGCGGAGCAATGCGGGTAAAACCGCGGGACACAGCTAGTTGATAATATTTGAAGTCACGTACCTACATTTCTAATGCAATTTTTTGTGACAATTTTTTTCAAATCTTTCATGGGTTGTTGTACTTAGATAAAAACTAATGTGGAGTAATAATTTCATAATACGATGTCAATCAATCGACAGAATAGTCTATTGTTTCATCATGTTTAATTATAGTTTGAACGTTTCTGATATTTAATTATTATTGTTTAAGAAAAACTAAGCTTATAAGAACATCCTACTAATATTATGGTTGCCTGGCAGAGATCACTGTATAGTGATAAGGCCGACCTTTGTGCTTTTTTTATTTTTTATTATTGTAACCTTTATGTATATTTTGTTTCTTGCACAATAATGTGTTAAATAAATAAATAATTAATATTATAAAATATGCGAAAGTTTCTGAGGATGTGTATTTGTGTGTTTGTTACTTTTTCACGCAAATACTACCGAACCGATTACAATGAAAGGAGAATGCCCATGGAAGTATGGACCACAGTATAGTGTTGCGTCAATGCCAGAGTGGTTTTGGAGGGTTCTTCGATATTCAAAAGATTTTTACCAATTGATTTTTTTGTGATAAAAACAGGGGTTTTCAAGATATTGAGAAAAATGTGAAATAACCTCAAAACTTAAATAACCCCGATTTAGTTAGGTTTATGTGTGATTTAGGTAGTATTTTATCGTCTGAAGGTTATTTTTCGTTTAACGTATTTAATCTATGCGTAGAGCTTATGCTTTCAGACAAAGTCTATCTGTTCATCGGATAGTGTAGGTAGGCACCAGAAATCTTCCTTAGATGGATTTCAAGAAAACCTAAATATAGATTAATAAAATGCCAATAGAGCTCATATAGATTTATTTATTATAAAAAAGTATAAACACCTCTAAAATAAAACGTCCTGTCGTCAGCGTTATTGCGCTAGCGCAATTACACTATTGGCACTTTATTGTAAAAACGTCCTGTCGTTGACAAATCAGCAAAGATAAAATGTCTTTTGCTTACTTTCACACAATTCGATATTAAAACACAATTAAAGTGGAGAGTAAACTCAATCAACACAAGAAAAGCGGCGATCACAATGTGACGTGACGTTTGATATGACAGATTCATCTTTTTTTTTAATCCGTAAGACAATGTTGTCATATCACGTTTAATAATCGATTATGAATCGATAAATCGATAGTCATTTTATTGTTGTCATCAGTTTAGTCTATGTTGAAAAGGGTGCTTTTTTTAATGTAGATGCCATTGTATAATTATTAATTACATCATAAAAGACTAAGGGCTGATTTCACCGATGAATTTGCGCGATCAATCCATTTTACGCGCTGTAACCCAGTTTAAAGTCACCATTTGAATTTCACCAACGAAAACTGAACGCGTTTTACACTCTGAACGGCCGATTTTGGCCGGTTAGTGGCTTTAAACGCGTCATAACATTATTGTCGTGTGTCGCCATGGATAAAACGCCTTCCTTTTTGTCAACACTTTTTGACAGATTGTTCTAAGAAACATTTTTTGCATGGAATCAAGTATTTTACTTCACTATCTATGTTAAAACAACCTACAGTGTATAAACAACACCATAAAGAGTGATTTTATGTTAATTGATTTTTTTGTAATTCAATGAAAATAATAATCGATATTAATACACTTAAATATTTACTATGGCAACACTATGTTCAGATGTAAGCGGTAACGGATCTAAACAATTACATGTCTTATTAGATTTTACAAAACATTCCCTGTTCAAAATATATTTTCCGATGGTAAGAAGGCCTCTAAATTGCCAAGATTTTTTTTAATATTATTGTTATCTTGATGCATGAGAAAAACCAGTACCAAAAATGGGCATTCTCCTTTAGCACACATATAGAGGGTAACTTGGATTAACACATAGGATAGGTTTTATCGCGTAAATACCACGGGAACGGGAACTATGCGGGTTTTTCTTTGAAAACGCGGGCAAAGCCGCGGGCGGAAAGCTAAGCTATAATAATAGAAAACTGTCTGACGGAAAACATTGTTCTACTAGGACATATTTATTGCTAAGAGGTTTAATAGTTATTTTTAATAAAAAAACTAATCCGAGTTCAAATTATCAGAACTAGACCAAAATGGAAAAAAAGAATCATCAAAATCGGTTTAACCAGTCGAAAGTATTGAGGTAACAAATACAAAAAAGTATAGTTGAATACCTCTTTCTTTTTAAAGTCGGTTGAAAATAGTTAATGGCTACCGAATTTACAAAAAAGCAACATAAAAATCGGTCAAGCCGTTTCGGAGGTGTTGGTTACAATATCAGTGCTATGAGAATTTGATATATTTTATGTAGCTATATAAAAAAATTGTCCGTTTGTAATCTAAATAACGTGTAACTAACACTCAATAAAAAAATATGTTCTATATGTTTGTTTGTTCCGGTTCCTAAACAGCTGAACCGATTTTAACGGACTTTCACTAGCAGGTAGCTGTTATGAGGATAACTTGAACATTTTGAAAATGTTTGAGTTTGTTTGTTTTACGGTCTTTTTAACGTGAAGGAAGCAATTTAGAGTACTAGTAGTTTATACCTACTCCTAAAATTTCAGTCCTCAAATTCTAAACAATGAATCGAAATCTAGTTTTTATACTACTAGCTTTCCGCCTGCGGCTTCGCCCGCGTTTTCAAAGAAAAACCCGCATAGTTCCAGTTCCCGTGGGATTTCCGCGATAAAACCTAGCCTATGTTGCTCAGTGAAGATGCAGCTTTCTAATGGTGAAAGAATTTTTGAAATCGGTCCAGTAGTTTATGCGTGAAAACCATACATACATAATTACATACCTTTCCTCTTTATAATATTCAGTATAGAAGTATAGATATAGATAAAAATGTTATCATAACATACACAGTAGATAAATTAATCAAAAACAGGAATAATCATCAAAATGTATTAACTATTTAAAGTCATCCATTTTGAAAACGCATCAAATATTTTTACCCAAATTCCGACAGTTTTATTAATACTACTTATATATCCTATTTACATATTTAGAATCTACAAAATCCCTACTAATATTATAAATGCGAAAGTAACTCTGTCTGTCTGTCTGTTACGCTTTCCCGCTTAAATCTCTCAACTGATTTTGATGAAATTTGGCACAGACAATCTTTAGACCCTGAGAAAGAACATAGGCTACCTTTTATTGCGAAATCCGCCCGTGGTATGTACCACATGTGTGTATGTATGTGTGTGTGAAGCCGGGGCGGACCGCTAGTATCTAATAAATAAAACGAATCTAAAACCCTTTATGCTAAACACCAGACATTTACATACAATCAAATACGAAAAACAACCTTCCGCGCACTGCGCAGTCGGTTAATAAAAACAACTTCAATTAAAAGTTCTAACAACAAAATATGTAACGCTCACGCGGCATCTGCAAAAACTCTTTTGAGAACTCAATTGAGAATATTTTTTGTTAGAGAAAAAGCAAAAAACATTTTACAGCAATTTATTACGCAAAAAGTTCGTTCCGTTTTAAATGAATTTATTTGAAAGAATATTTTTGTGTAATAATATTGTATACTCAATAGAGATATTGCAGAAAATTTAGAACTAGGCAACAGTTTTTAGAATTTTCGTCAATTTGTACGTTTGTCATGTGAAAACTATTGTGGAGTTTCTTGCCGGTTCTTCTCCATAGATACTGCTTACTGAATCGGTGGTAAATGTTAAAAAATGTTATGACGATTCAAAAGTGCATTAATTAGTCTAAATGAATAAAGAAATGTTTGAGTTTGAAGATAAAACAAAAATATTGCCTTTGCCCGCATTATTAACTTTACGTTTAAAAATTTACCCAAAAAGTTAAAAATACACACACCGGCACAATTAGCGGAACAGAAACCGATGCGCGAGAACATCGTCTGGAATTTGAACGAATGGCAGCAGGTTCTCTTTACTGAAGAGTGCAGAGTTCTTTTAAAACAGATCGATGGGAGACAGCGAATATGGAGACGGAAAGGAGAACGCCACATACAGTCTAATTTTGAACACACAGTGGCTTTTGGTGGCGGCTCGATTATGGTTTGGGGAGGGATATGTTTGGGAGCTCGCACGGAGTTAGTGATAGTCACAGGAGGGACCATGACAGCAGATCGATACATCAGAGACATTTTAGAAGAATATGTTGTACCATTTGCCCCATTTATTGGTGACGACTTTATTCTAATGCAAGATAATGCTCGTGCTCATAGTGCACAATCGGTACAGGCATATCTGAGCCACGTAGGTATACCGGTGATGCAGTGGCCAGCAAATTCCCCCAATATGAATCCGATAGAGCATGTCTGGGACTTGCTAAAAAGAATGGTTAAATCCAGAATGCCACCCCCTAACAATCTGAATGAACTTGGAAACGCATTACTTGAGGAGTAGGAGCGGTTGCCTCAAGAAATCATCGCTAACATAATCTGTAGCATGCCCAGACGAATGGAAACCGTAAACAGAGCAAGAGGGGGAAACACTCGTTATAAATTTTGCTTTAATTTTATTGTTAAATCATTTAATGCTTACTTTTTTTATTTTTTGTGATGGTTCATAATCATCTAAAAATTTCACTTATTTCAAATTTCTTTATTTTTCAATAAAAAATAACGAAGACTTTTCAAAGTCGTTGTTAAAAGATGTTAATCAATTTGTTATTTTGTGTCTAATTAAATTTTCGTCAAATATATGCGTTATTATCTCATAGTCTCACTTTTTTTTCTGTTCCGCTAATTGTGTCGGTGTGTATATTTTTGCAGAATTTTCGTAAGTTATAAAATAGAATTTAGAATTATTATGTATGATTCGTAATGTAGTTATTGCATTTAAATACCTATTTGAAGTAATTTGTTTATTTTCATTTCTTAAATTTAAAATAAAATATTTGTAAATACGCCATGTTTTATGTCAATATACAGGATGATTTATTAAGTAAAATAATAATACATTTTCTGGTTATGTTTTATTGCATATTTTTTGCTGATTGATTATTATTATTTGATATTAAGTTATGATTAATTTTTGACATTCGGTACGGGTAATCGAACTCACGACCTTGCTAAGAATTAACAAGGACTATGAGAAATTAGTTAATTCATATCTTATTTGCAATAAGTTCATCTGTTATATTATAACGTTCAAACCGCTGAATGGAATTTGATGAAATTTGTTATTTACATATAGATGATATCTTGTAGAAGGGAAAAGCTACTTTTTTGGCAACAAAAGTTAAAGGCAATGATTAGTTACTAGAGGATATAAATCTATAATTGTCACGTGCGGAATACTAGTCTAGGATAATATATTTTAGAGAAATAATTTCACTGTTTGTAGTGCATACGCAAAAATGTGTTAGTTTTTCCCTGTCAACTCAGTAATGGTGGGCTAGAATTATAAAACAAATGAAAACACTATTTAGTGTACTCATTTATTTGAACGAAGTGAATACATACGCACATAGAAATAGGTTTTTATGTGACAAAAACCCACAACGAAGCCTCAGTTATGCCAACAAAAGTTTAAAAAATGTTACGAACAGCGAATAGCGAGAGGAAAAAATTTTTTAAATAATTTTTTTCATCATTACAATAATTACTTCTCATTACTCGGTCTTGTTTTGTATAACAAAACTCCACGAGTGCCAATTCGCATCAGACTAGTAGTTTCATGCTGTTTCACTCGCGATAAATGTTATTACCTATTTAAAATAGATTTATCTAAAAGTTTGGCGTCATCCATTCCCACAAATATTATGATGAACCGTTTAGATTATTCTCATTATGTTTTGACGCTGTTATATTTCCATCTATGATGTAATAGGGAAACTAGGATGGATGGATGTTTAATAATTACGACGTAACAGCTGAACGGTTCTGGACAAAACTTGGCACGGAGATAAATTATGAAAGATAAGATGAGAGAGGTCTGGAATTGCATATAAGAATACACGAGGCAAGTCGTGGGCTGTAGCTACATCTAAATGTTTATGATGAAGATAAAAAATGATATAATCTTTCGTTTGTCGCAGTATTCTCACAATAATATTAACTTAGATCTTCATTATCTCAAAGCTTTCTTCATTAGCCATAGCAACTACCTTTTAGTTCTATGAAATATCCTAAAATCCATCTAGTAGATTATTTATCAGGCGTCAAAACATCCTCAGCTATTTTAGCAGAATTGTCAATCATGACATCGTCCGTAATTTCATTTACAACGCAAGTTGTCAAGTTTAATTATAACCTGTTAGACCCAGAATCTATAAATATCATGTTCCTGTTTGATTTATCTGTTTGTAAACTAGATTTGTAGTTACATTTGAAGATTGCACTGAATCTTAGCGTAGATTTATACGCTTTAAGAGTTCGTTTTGATGTTGCGATAAATACCTACGCAAAGTTTTTTGGGGATGTTATCATTTATTTCGTAACTGTAATTACGTTTTATAATCATCTGATATAAAAAGAGCTATTACAAGAGTTTCTCGCCGGTTATTTCCTGTAGAAATTTCTTCAACCGATCAAACTATTGTTGTAATATTGCGATTCAAAAAAATCGTCACGAACATGAACATAGTCTTGGATTACTCTCAAATCGCGGTTTGTTTTCGACAGGTATATTTTTATTCTACATCTGTTGCATGAGTCCAGTTTGATTTATTCGAACGATACTGTGATATTACTCTTAATTTATTGCGATTTCGTTTGTTTTGAACATAAGTCAACGATAATTGAGCGTGCGTTTAGATGACATCGTTGTTATAGCTTCAAGTTTTTGTCGTCTTTCATGTAGCGCATCATATTTTATCAATATTTTACCTTGCATTAAACTCGACGTATGTGATGTTTATGTTTGTTTTATTGTATTAAAAAAGCTGTAGCAATTTGCGAATTCATAAACATGCCAAACCCCGAGAATTCACGCGTTTCATTATTATGATAATGCTCGCGTTGCAAGCATTGACATATTTTATCCTCCATTTTAAAAAACGTTTACGCTGCACTGGAGACATTGCTTGCATTTCTCAATAATGCACGTCATTAAAAATATCAATGACACCTACAGATTTTATGGAGCGAGATTAATCTATTATTCTCGAGTCAATAACGTTCGTGCATTACAAGCACTTTTCGGTCACGACGTAGCCCAGATACTGAAAGTTTGCCGCAAATATATTAAACTGACTCGCGTTCAAGCCAGGCTCTATACATAGGTCTCCTAAGTAACCTATCTGTTGCTTGAACGCAGGGGCGGCGGCCTGACTTTAGCAACCGGTAACACCACGACAAAACACGACACGGTCCTCTTTTGTTTACAGCGGAGCCGTCCTTCGAGCCGGTAATGTAGATTATATAAATCATTCGTTTTGACATTGCCGTAGCTAGCTTAGCGTCTCGTCAAACAGACTCTCGTGTTAAGGCACATTCACAGGAATGAGAAAAAAAATTAAGCGTTGTATTGACGTTCTGTTAGCCGTGTCGCTGTAGCGGCACAATGTGGCGCTGCTCGCTGGTTTCACAGGGATACACTGACACTGGACACAAAACACAATATGCCGGCTCCTCACCTGAGCCTCACTGGCGGTGGGATGTTGAAAGCTGGGAACAATTTCGCGTTGGGATTCTCAAACAGCATTGCGATTGTTTTGTTCACCGCGCGTGCATCGTGCACCCGTCCGCGCGTTTTAGCGGCCGGCCGTACACTGACTGTGGCGCTGTCACCCTCTCCCCGCCGTGACGTCACCCGATGTTGGTTACAAGCTACCCTGTGCCGTCCTTGTCTGGCCGGTGCAGTTGGAGCGAGAGGCACAAAACCGCAGTCCGTGCTCTGCCGACGTATTCCTTGAGTGCGTACAGCCCCCGTTCATTTTGTAGGGCTTCGTTGCGCCTAAACTAATTCATCGCGTCGATTTTAATTGATGTTATTTTCAAAAACGTATTTGGAACTACTTATTCAATTAACGTATCGGGATAAACGAGAAAGGTTAATGTCTTATTGGTATAACTAAATGTTTACTAGTAAGGTAATAAAGATTTTAGGATATGGAAATTAAGTATATTTTTTTAAGTAGAGGCTTGATCAATAAACGGAATACATCAGCTGTTCATAAAATTGTTTTGTTCAACCATGGACCCAATATACATGGTTCAACACAGTACACTGGCTGTCAAGTGAATGTGCATAAGTTTTTATAAAAACGAAAAAAAAACATTTTAATATATCCAATGTCAAGGTCGTAAATAGCACCCTGTATTTTATCGACGTATGAAATAATAATATTATGTTTTATTCCATATTCAAATTTCGCATTAGTTTATTTTATTTAATAAATGTAAACGCTTTAATTACAATAACAATTTTAATAATAACCAAAACATTTTTATTTTTTTCTGATAATTTACTTAGTAGGAATAAATATTAAATAACATTTTGGTCAGCACTAGAAGGACTTTAGGCCGTCTATTACTATTATATTAAAAGTAAAAATCAAATATTAATAAGCACTTGTAAGATTTAGGTACTCAAAAGGGTTTTGAGTGCGATTTGAGTTTAAATTTCCAATAAATCGGTATCGATATTTTAAAATAAGTTCAATGTTCATATGTTTTTAATTGTTCCGTTACATTTGTAATTAATTTATTCCAGGTGGTCGAATTTTTGACCTTACCTTTAATAAAACCGCGATCCACGCGCATAATTTCAAAAAAACCACATTGTGATGGGAACTACAAAATATTTTTGATAACTAAAAAATTTAAAAAATAATTAATACATATACTTACTTACCTTCCTATAAATGTATTTTTGGACTAAGTGGGATGAAAGGCTTTAAATTGTAAAATGTTTTGACAAACAATTAAGAAATATTATAATCCTAACATTAGTTCCAATGACACAAATAAATTCGAAAACAAAACAGAGCTTGGAGCAGCAATGAAAAATATTGCAAAATAATTAACTTATACATTAAAAAAAAGAAAAAACATGCATAAACACATGAAATTATTGTATTGTTACCGATCCTTGATAAGTGTATAAAGTTTGAATTAAATCTGTTCGTTTAAAATCGGTTACATACAAACATACAGGTGAAGCTAATAAAAGCGTGTTAAGAATTCCCCTGAGAGTAGAAAAAGTTGCGTGGATTAACTAGTCTAAGCATACTTAATAATAAAAGAAAAAATCTAAAAAGTAATTGTTTTTTAAATGAGTATCTAGAAAGGTCTTTAAAAATGAAATAGGAGTTGCTCAATATTATGTTGCTCGATTTTTTTGCTTAACATATTATTATTTTTATGTATTATTTTATTCTTAAAAAATGTCATACTGCGAAAAGACTTTCGTCCTTTTAATTTCAGAAATAAATTAATATAATCTGTACAATGTACATAACTAGTGGATTTTTTTTACTCTATTTTTTAATAAATGGCAGTAGGTTATGCATAAAGTCTAATTTTGAGTTTTTTTTAAATTCAATTTTAGGGTCTCGTAAACAAAGGATCTGCCTATTTCTCTTACCGGATGAAGCGAATTAGATGGAATATCCTACTATGTTAAATCCTACTACGTAAAATTAAATTGTAATAACTACTGACATGATTTACCTAAAGAGCAACTATGAAGTTTCTTGCCGGTTCTTCTCTGTAGATACTGCTTTCCGAATCGGTGGTAAGTGTTAAAAATATGTAATGACGATTCAAAAGTGCTTCTCGAAGGAGTCTAATTGAATAAATAAATGTTTGAGTTTGAGTAGGTACGTTACAATTTTAGAAAGTGTACTTATTAATATATTATCTAGTACAGTAGGCGCTCGATAATCCGGCGCTCGCCAATCCGGCACGCTCAGTAGTCCGGCACTTCGGGACTCAGACAGCCCGCTCTATAATCCGGCATTTTACATAGCTGAACGCCGGACTACTGAGCGGCGCGGCCGGCGGTGTTCGAGTAGTTTCTTTCGCTCGGCAGTCCGGGCCTAACCTCAATAGTGAAGCCACGTGTAATTTTTTTTTATAATAAATTCAACTTACCATTTTAAATATGAAGTCTTATTTCCTATACTAATTCGATAATCCGGCATTTCCGACAATCCGGCATAGAGGAAAAATTGCCGGTGCCGGATTAGCAAGCGCCTACTGTATTTATAATATTTTTCAATTTTATGAAAAAGCAATTTTTTGTTTGTTTTTCGACGAATTGACTGTTATGTAACTACATATAAGTATGTTAAGAAGAGCTGGAACGTCAACACATTTACACATTGCACATGTTAGGCCGGGAGATACTGACACAAAATTTCGGGTCATTTGTAACAGGATGGCGGTCTAGAGGGGTCTTAGTACGCAATGACAAAAATAAAAATGATGGTCAGAACGCTGGTACCGGCGGACTAGTCGCGTGGGCGTTAGTCACACTCGTCGGATAAATAGCGAAAGTCCAACGATTTGTAACACAAATAAACGCACACAGATACACGATAGCCCTTAAAAAAGATGTAGGCGGTAGTGTCATGCCATACTTTTACGATGTGACTTACAGTCCGCCATACCGACGTGAATGCGTTGATTAAAAAAAAACAATTCAACCATTTGTACCGGGCTAACTTTTGCACAGGTAACCATCGTCGTGCAGCCATTTACTAAAATCGCCATGCCATACTTTTCGGACGATTCCAAATGGTCGCCATACCGCGGAAAATCTGCAAATTTTTGAATTTTTTTTTCTCGCCAAACGATTTGTACCACCCTACATTTTTTTTTCAACAACTCCTGAATGATTATAAATAGAAGTGTGATAATGCCATACCTGTGGGAGGTGGCGAATGTGTATAAGATTTTTTTCTTATTGTAAGATTTTATTCGTAGTTTGAACGATTTGTAGCAGTATGGCACTAATGTTTCCCTCTATTAAAAGTATGGCAAATATAATAATGGTCACGTTGCATCATATACTTTCCAAAAATGCCGTACTGGTACAAATCGCCAATTCTTTTCATTTTTTTTTTACGTCTTGGCTTAAGTCTTACAATCATCCGCCCCATATTTGCAATCTGCGATATTTTTTTCTAGGTAGAATTGTATACAAACAAACAGAATATAATGATCCCATACTGTAAAAAATTATTTTACGTATTGTACAGTCGTATTTTTGAAACGTGACGAGTAAATTAATTTTTCAAGTAATGCAGCACTTTTTCCCCCTACTAGAAGTATGACAAATATAATAATGGTCACATTTTATCAAATACTCTCCAAAAATCCAAATGCAATACTGGTACAAATTGTTTGGCGAAAAAAAAATTTTTTTTTGCAGATTTTCGGCGGTATGGTGGCCATTTGGAATCGTCCGAAAAGTATGGCATGGCGATTTTCGTAAATGTCTGCACGATGATGATTACCTGTGCAAAAGTTATTGTTTTTTTTTTAAATCAACGCATCACGTCGGTATGGGGGGCTGTAAGTTACACCGGAAAAGTATGGCATGACACTACCGCCTACATCTTTTTTATGGGCTATCGGTAAATTCTAAAATTTTTGTGTTACAAATCGTTTGACTTTCGCTATTTATCCGACGAGTTCGACTAACGCCCACGCGACTAGTCCGCCGGTACCAGCGTTCTGACCATCATTTTTCTTTTAGTCATTGCGTAATAAGACCTCTGTAGAACCGCCATTCGTTGGATTCGTTGGATTACAAATGCCCGAAATTTTGTGTCAGTATCTCCCGGCCTATGTATGTGTCATATTTTGCAATTGTTTATAAATACAGGGTGATGTAATTGGTGTAGTACGAATATCTAAAAATCTATGAAGAATTTTGTGATACAGTAAATGGAAGAATTATAGACTATTTTACAGTACTTATTTAATAAAATCATTTAATTTTTTGTTCATTTTCATTAGAAATGTCAATTTTTCTCACCAAGGTGGAAATTTGGATGATAAGGATCTTGTTAGAAAAATATAAATTTTGACTAAAATCGGCATTTTTTTTTTTCAAAAATCAAATTACTAATTAATAATCAGAGTTATCACATTATTAAAAAAAATAAGCCAAACTATACACAATTTTTACCTACTTGATGCAATCCTCAAAGATCATGGACATAGTGTATTGCGCCTTCCACCATACCATCCAGAACTCAACCCAATAGAGTTACTATGGGGCATAATTAAAGGGAAAGTAGCATCACAAAATGTGAACTTTAACTTGAAAACTGTGGAAGAATTATTTAGAAAGGAAGCAAATGCTATTAGTCTGGATATGTTTAGTGACGTTTGGAGAAAGACGCGAGAACATGAGGAAAAATATATTCAATTAGAACCAAAAGTAGATAATTACACTGACTCATTTATAATAACATTAAGAAATTCCGACGGCGAGTTCTTCGAGCGATGAAAGTTTCAGTGAAGTAGAAGATTACGATTATGATTAAATAGATTCTTCTTCTTCTCTATAGATACTGCTTTCTGAATTGGTGGTAAATGTTAAAACTGTTAAACTGTTATGACGATTCAAAAGTGCTTCTAGAAGAAGTCTAATTGTATAAATGTTTGAGTTTGAGTTTAAAACCAATAGTGTGAAAATTATACAATAAATATGTAACACATATTTGTTAGCGCGTATTGGTAGGTATTACGTACTTACTACAAATATAATATTTCTTAGATATCTTTACTCGACCAAAGTCAGGACAAGACTGCTCCGCAACTGCAGAAGACGTCCGTTATTTAAATCATTATCAAAACAACCATCCGTGTGTTGGGAGTGAGCGCACGTGTTATTTGTATTGTTTTTATGACCTGAAATTTAATTATTATTTGATAATTGAATAATTATTAA
The DNA here is from genome assembly GCA_907164665.1 of Colias nastes. Lineage (NCBI taxonomy): Eukaryota > Metazoa > Arthropoda > Insecta > Lepidoptera > Pieridae > Colias > Colias nastes. The sequence goes on from CAJQZM010014595.1 coordinate 41,380, forward strand.
TACTTTTATCCAATTGATTATTATTAGAATAAATAATTAACTTCATCAATTGATTTACTTTTAAATTATAATTTTACAGGTAAATTATGAGAGCTTTCATAATTATATTTGCATATATTTATCTACAACGCACCCATTTTACAATTCAAGTCTAAAATGAAACTAGAGTCGCATTTATTTTTGAACATACTGTAAGTGAAATTGCTTAAGTGTGAGTACTGTGAACATGCCAGCTTTCCTTAATTGACCGATACCTATAGGAAATTTCAAACTGATTTTTGACACTATCCTGAAAGAAGCATAGCTGGTATTGAAAATTTTTGAAGAAATCTTAACATTTGGTTAACTAACAGGAGTAAGAAGGAATGTATTTTATTTTAAGTAGGTAGTAGGTATAAGCTATGTAGTTACTACTTACTATTAGAAATAGCGAAAGTTTTGAGAACGACAGAAATAAAATTTAAAACCATAAACTCGTGTTAAAAATCCGATAATTTCAAAAAATATCAAAAGCAATTTGAATTTAAGAATGCAACAGATTTGCATTATTTTAACCAACATCTCAAAAATAAGAGGGAGAATTTTTAGCGCTTACGTCGCGTCGCGTCGGGGCAGAAATTAAGAATACCCATTTAATATGAAAAATCGACTACGACCATTATAAAAGATACCAAATGTACCTAAATATCATGTAAAATTATTTTACTGTATAGGCAGAGTCGTTATTATGTTGTTAGTAGTAATATCTAATAATTATGGGGCAGTTGCATTATACATCGGTTTTACTGATTGATTTTCTTTGCGGTCAAGTAAATAGTTAATCAACCTTCTGTGTTATGAGAGATTTATTATCTAGAAATCTCTACCGGGAGTAGGACATTGATCATTCCATCATATTTTTCATTGTTCTTTCTTCGTTCTAGTTTAATAACTGTTGTATAACACTAGCTTTGCGCCCGCGGCTTCGCCCGCGTTTTCAAAGAAAAACCCGCATTGTTCCCGTTCTCGTGGGATTTCCGGGTTAAACTATCCTAAGTGTTAATATATAAGATACCCTTTATATGTGTGCTGAGTTTCATTTTAATCGGTTCAGTAGTACCTAGTTGCGTGAAAGAGTAACAAACATACGTACATACAGATACGTCCATCCTCACAAACTTTCGCATTTATAAGTAATATTAGTAGGAAGGATAGGATAGGATAATTATTGTTCTAAAGAGACGGTGTGCAATATCTACCAATTCACAAATTTTATTGAATAAATAAGCAAAAATATTATCTAGAATATATAATATGACATTTGGTAATATAATATACGAAATATAGAGTTACACGTATCAGCATTTACGATCATAACAACATAATATAATGTACTTGTACGTAAACAAACGTAAATTATTAAAAGTACTTACTAGCTTTCCGCCCGCGGCTTCGCCCGCGTAGTTAAAGAAAAACCCGCATAGTTTCCTGTTCCCGTGGAAAACAAAAACCTATCCTATCTCCTTTCTCAGGTCTCAAGCTATATCTGTACCAAATTTGAAGTAAATCCACGCTCTACCTTTTGAGTTTGGCCAGAACATACATAACGACAAACAGACAAAAATTCTAAAAACTATATTTTTGGCTTCAGTATCGATTGTAGATCACACCCCAAGTATTATTTTGAAAAAATATTCAATAGGTAACATATTGAATTTCCTACGATTTTATTATTTGTATAGATTACAGTCTAATCATCATCATCATCATCAGTCCATATAATATTATGTCCCCACTTTGGGACACAAGCTCCTATGAGAATGGCGACCACAATCCAGCACGCTGGCCAAGTGCGGGCAGATGTCACATGGCGTCGAACTTTTTAGTTTTTGGACATTCCGGTTTGTGATGTTTACTGGTTTACATGATATTGAAGTAAATGCTTATGATAATGTTACTTATGTATACTTATACTACAAAAAGTATACTTAGTTTTATTTTATCTGTGCCATAAACAAAGATGTTATTTTTTACTCATTTTCTTAGGCCGCCTGTCCATCTGCAAGAAGTTTTCTTGCAGATGGAAACGCGGCCTTAGTGAATCTATTAGAATTAGAGTAAGATAGCTACTTATTTTCTTTCTTTCTTTTTTCTAAGAAGGTAAGAATATTAAGTTAAACCGCTCAAACCATGTGTATCTTCCCTTTAGTAGGTATTAAATGAAAAAAAAATATTTTCATATATTTGATCTTTTTCAATGACAATGGTCTACCGTCCACCCCGGCTTCGCTCGTGAAAAAGTGGCCTTTACTCCAATAGTTCCTGAGATAAGTGCGTTCAAAAAAAGAAAAAAACTCTTCACTCAATATTCGAACATAGATTTCGTAAGCAAGATAAACCCATAGACCGTAACCGTCATAAAAAAGTAAAAACTAAATGTTTGATGAAATATCTCTTATTGTGGCATAAAAATCGTGACTTGATTACAAAACTATGATTTTCATAATAAGTATTAGCATAGTTTTTTTAGCAATAATAATTATTGTACTTATGTTTTTATTATTCTTTACTAATTTTTCGACGGTCGCGGTGTTTGGGTTTGACAATCGTTTTTTTTTTTTTTTTTGTGTGGTGTTTCTCAATGTTAGCCAGGAGGGCTTCTACATTTTAACGCGGACGCGTGGGTGAACTGAAGGTTCACCCTGGTAGCGACATGCGCAAGGGCGTCCCCCCGCCACGGGGATCTCGAACCTCGGCTTGGGCTGTCGCTTGAGTGGAGGAGGCCGGAAGGACCCTAGTCGGACGGGACGACAATCGTTACTCTTGGAGATTCTATATTGCGTTTGAGTTTCAATCTGCAAATAGTAAGAGTAGGTAGATATTGTAGTACCTATTCTTATTTAATATTACACAGTAGGATTGCAGATAATATAATACTATACAGTATACTGTATACTAGTAGGTATATACACCCACTATATTTATATAATTAGGATAGAAAACATATAGTTATTGGTTATGAGTATCAGAGAAAAAAAAATGTGTGCGTGTAGGTACTAGTGTACACACGTAAGAAGTGAAACTTTATGACCTTATTTTTCAAAAAATAATTTACTATATGCAACTTTACAGAAATACGTTGAATCACGTGTGGTAGGGATAAGAAAAAGATGGCGCGTAACGGAAAAATGTCACGCGTAACGAAAAAATGTTACACTAAATTTTTTTCCAACCCCGATAAAGAAGTTTCACTTCAAAAAGACATTAGCATTTCTTGCCTTGATAGATAATTGGCAAACTTGGAATAAAATTAGTGAAAAGAGATCTACCTACATATTACACAATTTACAAGTTATACAAATTAGATTTGTAAAGGGATTTGTGAAGGGATTTGTAACATACTCGATAAATTTTTTGCCCAGTTTTGTTCGAAGAGACCAGCAATAGTTTTCTGCCTAATATTAAAATATATAATAACCTTCCTCGAGAACCACGATGCCCATGGGTGGAAACAAATGAAAATTTGTGCAGTTGTTTTTTGAGTTTATCCACAATGTTTATCGCGAATATTCGGCCGTAGCGAATGACTTTGTTTTATCTATACCTACAAATAATACAATAATTAGAGTCGTCGTCGTCGTGTCAGCCGTGGGACGTCCACTGCTGGACAAAGGCCTCCCTCAGGGTTTTCCACCACGCCCAGTCACCGGACCAGCCCCCCTAGACAAGTGGCTTTCTATTAGCGTAAAGTTGAATAGAATAGATTATGAATGTATGAGATTGATGTAATCAATCGTCGTCGTCGTCGTAATCAAACGTCAATCTCATACATTCATAATCTATTCTATTCAACTTTACGCTAATAGAAAGCCACTTGTCTAGGGGGGCTGGTCGTCTTCGTCGCCCAGTACGTGGTCTCCATTCAAGAACCTTTCTGCCTCAACGGCCATCGGTTCTGCGGGCTATGTGCCCAGCCCATTGCCACTTCAGCGTGCAAATCCGGCGAGCTATGTCGGTGACACCGGTTCTCCTACGGATCTCCTCATTTCTGATTCGATCTCGTAGGGAAACTCCGAGCATAGCCCTTTCCATAGCACGTTGAGCGACGCTGAGTTTGTGCATAATGCCCAGGGTTAGAGACCACGTTTCTGTACCGTATGTCATCACTGGTAACACACATTACTCGAAGACTTTTGTCTTCAGGCACTGAGAGATTTGGATGAAAAGATGTTATGTAACTTCCCGAACGCTGCCCATCCGAGTCGGATTCGACGAGTACATATAGATACAATCAGAGTGTCTGTTTTTAATATAGAAATAATCGATTTACTGACGCATTTATACACTGTATAAATAGGTATATCAAAATAGTAATTTTTACAATTTTTGTCGGTCTGTTTGTTCCGGCTAATCTCAGAAACGACTGGACCGATTTTGACGGGACTTTCACTAACTGTCTAACAGATTGCTGTTGTAGGGAGTTACTATATTTTTTTATATCGATGTTCCTACAGGAACATAAGGATTAAAAGGAAAAACTCATTCACGCGCGCGGGTGAAGCCGCGGGCGGAAAGTAATCTTAAATCTATGTTGATGTTTTTAATATTTGCCGCTTGGCCAGTGTTGACCCGGGTAAATGTTAAAAATATGTTATGGCGATTCAAAAGTGCTTTGAGAAGAAGTCTAATTATTGAATAAATAAATGTTTGAGTTTGGGTCGACTTAAAACGAAAAAATATCTAGCGTACCTACCTATACCAATCAAAAATGATATACTGGTGAAATAATTATTAAAAACGTATCTTTTAAGTTCCTTTGTTATAAAAAATACAAATGATTTTTCTTAAAATAAGTAGGTAACTACTAAATCAGGGTATAAATAAAACAATATTTTAGTAAAATTATTTATTGAGCCCATACTACATGTTAACATAATTAATACAGTGGGTGAGTATATATCGACAGACATACATAAAACTCAAACAATTTGAAATCTTAATTATAAATACTTTACGTACATAAAATGACTATCTGTCATTTTATGTACGTAATACGTATAAGTAAGAAGGTTTATCAATTATAATTATTGATATTTATAATTTAATAAAAAGTACAGTAGGTATACAGTAATTAGTAAATCAAATAGATACAATAGGTAATCAATTTTTACAACAAAACGAGAAAAATCTGTAATTTTTTTGTGAAAACTATAATAATTAATTTTAAAAATCACTATTTAAGAATTTTAAATCACTTCATAGTTTTAAACCAAACTTTATTTTAATAAAATTTTATCAAATAATAAAAAAGGGACAAATAAACAAAACAAACACATTTTGCACTAAACTTATTTATTATATGAGTAATGTGACCTCACATGTTCATGCCAACTTCCAAAATAGAACACATTTTCGATATGAAATTTTTTATCAAGTACCCTACATTATAAATATAAAAAAGGTATATTAGGGCGGCCGTACACGGACTGCTTCAAGCAGTTGAGACCGACGGCTTGAAGCCGCGACCGCGCGGTGAACTATAGACATTCATTCACTGCCGTACGCGGACTGCTCGAGCAGTCCGTGTACGTCGCTCAGCCGTTAACTGCTCGAGAAGTCCGTGTACGGCCGGACTAAATGTATATTTTTTATTTCCCACAGCCCCCTTTAGAGCAGGCGGATCTTTTTGGCGGCTTGTACGAAGACGTTGCCCCCCCACCACTTAAGGGGAGGTAACCTGAAAAATTAGAGAATATATTAATAAATATTTCAGGACAATTTTCACACACGGCACGATCTGATCCCATACTAAGCTTTCGCTTGTGTCATGGAAACCAGATGGCTGATAAACATACATATATATAATTTTAAATAAATACTTATATAGATAATTAACACCCAGACTCAGAGCAAACATCTATGTTCACAAATATTTGCCCCGGATGGGAATCGAACCCTCGACCAGTGGCTTGGAAGGCAGGGCCACTACCAACCAAGCCAATCGGCCAGTCAATATAATATTAAACATGTATAATTATAAATTATAAATTATAAAATATGACTTTAAAATTATATTTAGAAGCTAGCGGTCAAAAAATGAGAAATGTGGAAAAATAAGTACGAATTTATGTAAAAATAAATATAAACTCAACTTTAAAAATATAACAAAAATGATGATTTCAAACGCATCTCTCGAAAACGTATTGACTGATTTCGTTATCAAAAAAATTGTACAAGTTAATAAAAATATTAAATTAGTCTTTTAGCAAAATTTTTTTAACTAGCGGTCCGCCCCGGCTTCACCCGTGGTACATGTTTGCGTTTTGTCTCCATAAGAACCATCCTCGTACTTCAAGGAATATTATAAAAAAAAAATTATCGAAATCGGTCCACCCGTACATGCGTGATGACGTGACCAAGGGAAATAGGGATTCATTTTTATATATAGAGATTTCAAAAATAAGTATTTTTTTTAATCTATCCTTTTGTCGAAACCTCACCATCATCGGGCGTGCCCAGTTTCTTTCCGCCCGCAGCTGTGCCGTATTTCTCCAATTTTTCCTTCAACTCTTCGCGTTTCTTTCTCTCTTTCTGTTAAAATAAAATAATTTCCTCTTTTTCATATGAAAATAAATAAATATAATTAGTAATTACCTATAATTTATAATACATAAATGAAATATCTTTATTTGCTTGTACATGGTTGATAAAAGTCTATCATAGAAAAAAAATCATTAAAAAAAAAACTTAAGACTCAAAAAATGTAGTAGGGTACCCTTAAAAATAAACGAAAAGATCTTAAAACTATTACATTATAATATTTAAAAAAATAATCAGTAAAAATTACTATACAAAAAATGTGTTGTTATTTAAGACAGAACACAATTTTAGTACATAAAAAAATATCGAAATCAATGTCTCTGGAGTAGAATACAGAGGAGGCAAGACGCATCCTAACGGTGCATTTACATCAAACGAACATAGAGCTGGAGCAAGAGCGTTCTCAATACGAAAACTCGTATTCAGTGTTGTTCAGTATTAGAACGTTGCATAGAATCTTTGCGAATGCACAAAGAATGTTCTACGCCTGTTTACACTAAAATAATTTGACATAGTGGGGTAATAAGCATTTGCTCGTTTGATGTAAATGCACCGTTAGATGGCGGGTTATAAGAAAAAAGAAACCCTCACCTCCTCCTGTTCCTCCTTCTTCTTCCTAGAAGCCTCCAACCACTCGCGCTGTTGTCTCTCGCGGGTCTCTCGCACAGCAGCCATCCGAACCTTATGCACCTCGGGGTCTGAACAATACTTTTGTCCCATTAATTTTTATCATTTATAGTGTTACTAGCTTACCGCCCGCGGCTTCGCCCGCTTTGTCTAAAACCTAATAAATTATATACTAAAACATTCCTCTTGAATCACTCTATCTATTAAAAAAAACCGCATCAAAATCCGTTGCGTAGTTTTAAAGATTTAAGCATACAAAGGGACATAGGGACAGAGAAAGCGACTTTGTTTTATACTATGTAGTGATTTGTGTTTTTTAGGGATGTAGATCACAGGCGAAATTGCGGAAATATTATTAATAGTTCATAGAACAGAGATATGTCATTTGATAAATATATTATACTCGCTGCGCTCCGCGGTTTCAACCGCTTGGCTCCGCTTCTGTTGGTCTTAGCATGATGATGTATAGCCTATAGCCTTCCTCGATAAACGGGCTAAATATAATTAAAAAGCTAACGGGATAATCCAACACCGAAAGAAAAAATTCTGGTTTGGTCAGGCATCCGCCCCGGAATGGCGCGAAAGGATGCGGGTTCGAGTCCCGCCTCGTGATCGAATTTTTTCTATTCTTTATAAATTTATAAGTACTTATTTACTTAATAAACATCCTATACAATTTTTTAGTTCTATGGTACAGAGGTATAGAAAAAACAAACAAACATACCAATCTCTGGGCCTTGGACCAGCGTCTTCTTCTTTTGCATCCACTTGTGCGTGAGGAAGATGGTGAGCAGCGTGAGGAGCATCATGGCTGGCCCCGACCTCATTATTATTTCATACACTGGAATATTTGTTTACTTTTTATGTATTAACTGTGGACTGAGTGTTGATTTGCATATGAATATAGGTTTTAATTAGAACAGATCCTTTTCGTAGTGTTATTTTAAGTTTTAATGTTACATGATCAATAAAATATCTTTATATTGCATCATCAGGCCCATAGTTAAACATCTGATGTGGTCACGGACAAATTCTACCTATACCCGTGGCCCTGTCGTTGATGCGGCTTGACGGAACACAGTGGGGTTTTGGTCGGTAGGAATCCGACATAACCCACGGCCCCTTCCCCGGTGCCCGTATCTATGCAAGATTTCACCACTTAAAAAAACTCTCATAGTTAAACATACTTGGATGTTAACTATGTTTCAATTATATCAAGGAAAACCTGCATAGTTCCCGTTCCCGTTGGATTTCCGGGATAAAACCTATTCTATGTGTTAACCCAAGTTACCCTCTATATGTGTGCTAAATTTCATTGTAATCGGTTCAGTAGAATTTGGGTGAAAGAGTAACAAACACACACATCCTCACAAACTTTCGCATTTATAATATTAGCAGGATAAGAGTATGAATAAAAAATAATTGCAGAGATGTTGTGTGTTGAAGGTTACAATTGATAGTAGGTACCTACATATCTTTTTATGAGGAAATATGCCTCTATTGTGAAAATAGGTTACCAATCCTTGTAGTAACTTATTTTTTAACCGACTTCAAAAAAAAAGGAGGAGGTTATCAATTCGGCCGGTATGTTTTTTTTTTATGTATGTACACCGATTACTCCAAGGTTTCTGAACCGATTTACGTGATTCTTTTTTTGTTCGATGCGGGATGGTGTCGAATTGGTCCCATAAAAATTTTATTCGGATAGGCCCAGTAGTTCTTAATTTTATGAGCATTTTTGTCTGTATTTGTAAATGTTGCAAGTGCAAGTTTGAAGTCGGTTGTTTTTAACGCAGTTATGTCTTGTTGTTATATATTTTACTATAATAATGTTTATATATTATGTTGATAGCAATAAAAATAAAAACATACCTGACATTGGTTCCGACGTCATATTCTCTTGTGTTTCCTCTACCAGTGGGTCCATTTTAATTATATGATAAAATCATCCACGCTGAAAAGTTCCACAGTTGAAGGTCGTTAAACTTTTAAATATACATACATATTCAATAAATATACAAAATAGGTATGTTAATTAGCCATTGTTAAGTATAAAATCGATTGAAATGAATACTTTTAATGTTAAATTACCAAAGCAAGTATTCTTTTGCAACAGTCGCGAAGTTAACGAAAATGTTATACTTACCAGAGAATAACAGTGGGATTTAATATGAATTAGTGGTATATATTTCAAATTTAATGGAAAATCAATACTGCCTAAAAATCAAAGTAGCAAGGGGGTACCTATTCAAAGAAACAATGTTCAACATTAATTTGAAAACATGACGTGTTTTTATTGATTTGACTGGATTGTGTTGACAGCTCACAGCAGTTGACAGGTTCGAGGTTGGACTTGTTATCAATGACAGTGATAGTTCTGATTTTTTTATTGGATACCTACTTTGATAATCCACCCTTCGAAAAAATTGAATTGAATTACTTTGATAATTGAAACTTGCATTTAGAGAAAGGTAAACAATCACAGTATGATGAAACTGTGATGAAACCGTAATTTATTTTTACATTCATTTCTATCATATTCCCCTCCTTTTCTAATGGGTTTCATCTACCTGCTTTTTATCATTTTTAAAGGCTTCGGCGCTGGTCTACTAGATTAGGTATACTTCTAATTACTCTTATTAAAGAAAAAACTATGACTTAAAATCTGTTCTCGGCTTATCTATGAACCCGAAATTTTACATAGCAAGAGTATTAAATTCTTGTGTTTTGTTTTGTTTGAAAGAGGAAAATTATGCACCTACTGGTTGATTCCTGCGGCTTTGTTCGTGTGGTCAATTTTAATAAGCAGACACTCAAATTTCAGTGTTATTCAAATGCACATATTTTTGCATGGGAAAGTGATGTTTCATTAAAAGCCTATCAGCTAAATTACTCTGCTCTCCTCACAATACACATAAATCATAATATTAAGTAACTAGCTGTGCTCCGCTCCTGTTGATCTTAGCGTGATGATATATAGCCTATAGCGTTCCTCGATAAATGGACTATATATACACTAATAGAATTTTTCAAATCGGACCAATAGTTCTTGAGATTATCGCGTTCAAACAAACAAACTAATTACTATAGATTTCTGGAACTTATATTAATTTTCTGCTAAAAGTTAGG